>JAPYZC010001454.1:0-38979 GCA_030522665.1 Ichneumoninae sp. A BG-2022a | reverse complement strand
TATTTATATTTATATTTATATTTATATTTATATTTATATTTATATTTATATTTATATTTATATTTATATTTATATTTATATTTATATTTATATTTACTGCGCAGTTGTTCGACGTGTGGCAGCGAGTACCCAACGTCGACGACGTTTTACGAGTTGGACCTGCAGCTGGCTCCGACGCTGAAGGAGGCGATCGAGAAATATTTGTCGGAGGAGGAGCTCGTGGGATCGAATCAGTATCACTGCGCGACGTGCAACGACAAGAAGGACGCTCGACGTTTCATCCGTCTCGATTCGTTGCCCGAGACGCTGAATATTCAGCTCTTGCGTTTCGTGTTTCATCGGTAAGATCCGATCAGTCCCAATGTTTCTCTCGTCACATCTCCCTCGTCTCGCATTCCTCGAAGCCGACCGGCCTCGAGATATCACTTTAGTGCGGGCTCGAAAAGTTCCTTCTCGCCGATCAATCCGGATAGACGCTCGATGGAGCGAGGCGCGCGAGAGCGATTGATCCTCGAACCCGAACTACCGGGCGACTCTGCTTTCTTGACCGCAGAGACTCCGGACAAAAGAGGAAACTCAACTCGTTCATACAATTTCCCGAGGAACTCGATATGTCCGAGCATCTGCGATGTCCCGGACAGACACATCTGTACAGTCTCGTCGCTGTGCTCTCCCACAAAGGATCGTCCGCTCACTCCGGACACTACATCGCGAATATATGCAACACGGTCGGCGAGTGGTATCAATTCAGCGACGACAAAGTCGAAAAGATGCAGAACAAACGCATAGAGGATGGCATAACCGGTACGTGCAATTATCCAATTTACATTATTATTAGATTATTTTAACGAGTAGGACTTTTTTTTTGTAATCTTCTCGTCGCATTGACGATTACTGTGGACAGTATATTTACATTATATATTTGTTTACTGGTAGACTGTGAACAAATTCCTTTTACATTCAATAATAACACGATACATCTTTGCCGGTTTTAAATAAAGAAGGAAACAAGAGAATCAATATTTCACACTTTGTGCATTAGGAAAATAATTATTAGAAGTAGCAAACGAACGGCAAGCTGTTGACTAGTAAATTACTCGAAGCGAAGACTTTCGTTTGACAGCACTGTCTTGACGTTCTGAACGGTGCTTCCAAAGAAAACTTTACGGTCCAGGTTGTTAGGTTGATTAAAAATACGATAAACCCCCAATTTGCCGCGAAGATTATATTCATTGAAAAATTTGAGAAAGATCGTAAATATATGTGTGTTATTTTTTTTCAACGATCAGATACGACATCGAAAGTGATGAAGCGCGGCAGAGTACCGAAGGGATTTCTCTCCTCGAACACGGCGTACATGCTGGTCTACAAGAGGCTGACGGCTGACAATAAGCTGCCCTCTACGGGCAAGCGTGGCAAGACGAGAAAATTGAACGACGTCGAGACGAACAACACGGGCAACACGACGCAGCTCGAGAGGCTCGTGGACCTCACTTCCGAGACGCAAATTTCCGACGAGGGAAAGCGAAAAAACGCCGCGACGGAACCGTCCGCCTCGGCGACGAGTGGCAACAGCTGCAACGCCGGTAGCAGCGGCAACAGCAACTCATCGGGATGCAGTCCGAGCTTCGGGAAAAAGACCAGACTCGAGGGTGACAAAGCGATAATGGATATAGACACGAAGGAGATACCTCGACTGTCGCCCGAGCAGAAAAACATCATAAACGGCATTGTCGGTTATCATCCGCCGACGATATCGCCGGAACCGGAAAAGGCAATTCCCAAGATCGAAAATCTACCTGAGGAACCTCTGCCGGCAACGAAAAACGTTAAAATCGATTATCGATTGCTCAACGGGGACGCTCACAGAAATATGAGCTGCGGTGAACACGATTTTTATGAGAATGTAAGTATATGTCTCTTACGGCGAGTCAAATTTCTGCCAGGGTACATCACAAGTATATTCCCAGCCAAAAGTAAGATCCAATGAGAATTTTAAGATTTCCTAATGGTATAAAAATCTGAAAAAACGGTAACTGTATTAAAGATGCTGAGAACATTAATTTTGCAAAATAATAATGTGAAAAAGATATGAACTGATTATTATCAGTAAACCTTTTTTTCTCTTTTCGAATGAATTCGTTGATTTTCTGGTAACCACATGTATTTTTTCAGAATTCTCTTACAGTTTTGAATATTCCGTTTTGAAATTTTGTTTACGCCATAATTACGGAACTTTTGGCGCAATTTCCTCGAAACTTTTTGTGTGTACTGTTGAATCGTGATGCGAAAATATATCCGAAATTCGTAAAACTATACACCGATTTTGCAAGTTTTCGAAGAAAAAACTTGAAATATAAGACCATTCTGAAAAAATCCATAAGTTCTAAAAAACTGAAGAATTCATAAAAAATGAGGAAACAAAAGTTTTTCGATTTTTTTTAACAATTAATTTTTTAAATAACTTGTTCATAACTTTTTGGAATTATTATTATTACTAAAAATCAAAGGTCTTGACATCCTTGATACGGCTGATCTTTTTTCACATTTTTGGCATACCGTGAAATACCGAAATCTTGATCGAATTAAACTTTTCGTTGGGATTGTATGTGTGATGCATCCTTAAATTGGCATCGATCATGTACCATTATTATTATTATTATTTAATGCAGATGGAATTTGAAAAATGGGAACTCAGTGGAACGTTGCGCGATCTCGTGAGAGAGGAAAACGTTAAGCACGAGCTGAGTCTACTGGCTGTCGAACAGGAGAAGGTAAATAGAACAACGACGATAACTCCATCCGAATACGCATATTTATGCACCTACCATTGTCATCTCTGTTACTTGAGAAGAAATAATGTTTCGTTTTTTTCTATTTTTGATCGTAGCAAAAAGAGATCGAAGACCAGAACGCGAAGCGTCAGCAGGTAATCGATTTCTACACGATAGTGGGAAACACCTCGAACGATTGGACGAATTATCAGTGGATACCGAGCGATTGGCTCGTCAAATGGCTGAACAACCATTCGAATTCCGATGTCTCGCCGATCGACAATTCAACACTGATGTGTTCCCACTATCGTCTCGATCCGCTGAAAGTCAACAAAGCAAAATGCCTTCCACCGGCCGCCGCCGAATTATTGTACGAAACATATCGAGGAGGTCCACGACTCGATCAGGACGCTCTCTGCGAAGTTTGCGTAAAAAAACGTTGCAAGATGTTGCGCTTCAAGTCGGGCCTCGAACGGGATCACAAAGATGTAGCCGAGATAATGCGAAACTTCAAAAAAACGTTCGTACAATTAATAATATTATAAGCTCGTAAAATTCACATATTTCTTACACGAAAAAAAATTAGTAAAATTATCATTTTTTTCTCTTTTCAGCGACATAACCGAAACGTGCTACATCGTGGGCGTCGATTCGCTGAAGTCCTGGCGGCGTTTGGTAATGGAGAAATTTATCGAAGTTATGGAGCACGAGATCGACGATCCCAGCAACAACGACTCAGCCTCGGACGAGGCCAAATCCTCCTCCTCGTCGTCGGGCAAAGATCCCGTCGATCGTTCGAGTCCGAAAGACATCGAGGAGTCGGACGACAACGAGGTCGTGCTGAATTTCAATGAGGATCTCTTGTGCGAGCATCACGCGCTTAAAACTCCGGACTCGAGTAGAAAATTCGTACCGTCGACAGCGTGGAATATACTGAGAAAATACTTTCCCGAAGCCAAGGAATATCCTGTCGACACACCGTCGTGTTGTCACTGCGAAGCCAAAATGGAGACTGCCCAGAGAGCGAAGGAGGACGACAAGATACGAGCTAAATTACAAAAGGACGAACTCAGCGATCTTTACTATGCGAAAAATCGCAACGAAATAATGAAGTGCAAAGATCCCGAGAAGGATTTCTACATCGTTGAGAAGGGATTTCTCGACAGCTGGCGTTCCTTCATTCGGTAAGTGGGAACACGCTCTCTTATCGGCGGTTGGTAATTTTATTGAATCTTCGATCGATAAGAGAATCTCTGGTGTTTTTGTTTCTGGTTTGTGGGTTTTGTTTTTTTTTTCTTTTTTTTTTTTTTTTTTTTTTTTTTTAGGAATGACTACCAGTAATTCAATGTCGCTAATTTTTACTATGATTACTGAAGTTATTATACGACCTTGAGGGAAAAAAATCGGTATAAAAAATATTGACTCTGAAAATAAACCCTTAACGTAAGACAGATTTTTTTATCGTGGAAAAAATCTCGTTCCTCTCTTCGGGTTAAAACAAGATTGTGGATGTTCGTCATTTTCTTTCCGGGACGTCCAAAAAAAAATTAGTCCGAGGGTCGTCTACGGTATTTCGTCAAAATTTTCTTGAGATCAAATTCATTGATCGATTAATTATAAATTTCAAAATTCTCGGAGCCTTCGCGGAGAATTTTTAATTTGGGTAAAAATTTGACTCACCGTGCCACAAGAAACTGCCGGTTTTTCTTTTCTTTTTTTTAAACCTGGCAACTTATTTTTTTCCTAATTTTTTATAGAAACAACTGGTAATAATTTAATATCGCTAACTTTCAATATTATTACTGAAGTTATCACACGACTTCGAGGAAAAAAAACCTTCATTTAAACAATATATCGAGAAAACTAAAACGATGGACTCTAAAAATAAACCCTCAACGTAAGACGAATTTTTGGTCCATCAGAAAATCTCTTTGCTTTCTTCGAGTTGAAACAACATTGTAGCTATTCGTATTTTGTTTCCCGCCGTCAATGAAAATGTACTCCGAGACCTCCATGATATTTTTTTTTAATCAAATTTATTGATCGATCAATTATAAATTTCAAATGCTCGGAGCTTTCGCAGAGAATTTTCGCTCTCGGCAAAAATTTGACTCACCGTGCCTCAATAACGTGTCGGTTTTTCTTTTCTTTTTTTTAAACCTGGAAACTTATTTTTTTTCCTAATTTTTTATAGAAACAACTGGTAATAATTTAACATGGCAAACTTTCAATATTATTAACGAAGTTATCACACGACTTCGAGGAAAAAAACCATCATTTAAACAATATATCGAGAAAACTAAAACGATGGACTCTAAAAATAAACCCTCAACGTAAGACGAATTTTTGGTCCATGAGAAAATCTCTTTGCTCTCTTCGAGTTGAAACAACATTGTCGCTATTTGTATTTTGTTTCCTGCCGTCAATGAAAATGTACTCCGAGACCTCCATGATATTTTTTCAAAGTCAAATTTATTGATCAATCAATTATAAATTTCGAAATGCTCGGAGCTTTCGCAGAGAATTTTCACTCTAGGCAAAAATTTGACTGGATCAGAGTCGTGCCCGATACCGTCTCGGTTTTTTTTCTTACCCGGAAACGATAAGCCCGAGTACACCGAGGGCAAAGTTATCCCGAGCGCATTAACGACCATCGCCTAATTATATGAGGGCCAAAAAAAAAACGATAGAAGGAAGCGCGATTAAGGGTAGGTGAGCCGTTGGGGCCGGGTGAGAGGACGAGTCCGTCCGGGAGGGGGAGAACAGGGAAAACTAATTGAAACCGCCTAACGACCCGGCGGCAAATGATACATCGAGTCCCGGGTAAAAGAGATCGTCGAGCTATGGAAGCATCGCTTGTCTTAATACCGTTTTCGTCTTGTTTTCTCCCTAAAGCTCCGGCGAGAAAATGGAAAGGACCAAATGCAATTTAGTGTCCAGCGATTTTTTTCTTCTCTCCCCTTATTTCTTCATCGTTCGTTTTGGATGGTAAACGCATCGTTTTCCTCGGTTCCCCGAAGGCGCACCGTGTAATTAGAAAATCGTCGATTACGTCGAGACACCGAACGATCAATCGTTCCACTATCAATCGCTCTCCTCGTTCCCACCCGATCGAAAACTCCGACGGAGAAATTCTGCCAATGTGCATCGCAAGAATTTCTCCGTCAGAATTATCTTCGGAAAAAAGAGCCGAATTGAGTGTCCAGCGATTTTTCCGAGGTTTCAAACCGAGGTTTTCGGCGGTCCTTGAAGTCCTGGAACTATCCTCGAATTTTGTCTGTCCTGGCATTTTTTATTCTCTGCAAATTTGAGCTTTTTTCAAAATTTGGATTACTGAAGACCATCCTAAAAAGATGTTTATCTCAGTTTTGCTGAGATACATATATAGATTCGTCCACCGTGAGTAGTGTTTTTTCTCAACCGATTTCAACGAAAACGTAACGGCTGTGAAAACGTAAAGGAAAACGATTATTCGAACTAAATGTTATTTCGTACGTCTCGCGCGATATGCATATTTTCATTTTTTATAAATGTTCCAACACAACCTGGAAATATTCTGGAAATATTCTGGAAATATTCTGGAAATATTCTGAAAATATTCTGGAAATATTCTGGAAATATTCTGGAAATATTCTGGAAATATTCTGGAAATATTCTGGAAATATTCTAGAAATGTCCTGGAAATGTCCTGGAAATGTCCTGGAAATGTCCTGGAAATGTCCTGGAAATATCCAGCAAATTATCCTGGAAATGATCCTGGCAATGTCTTGGAAATAATCCTTGAATGTCCTTGAATTTCGCACGGACTTTTTTACTGGACAACCATGTAAACGCATCATTTTCTTTCGGTCCCTCAATGGCACGCCGTGTAATTACAGAATTGCTGATTACTTCAAGACGTCGAACGATCAATCGTTCGACTATCAAACCCTCTCTTCTTTTCCACACGATCGAAAACTCCGACGGAGAAATTCTTCCGACGTGCGTCGGAAGAAAATTTCTCCGTCGGAATTATCCGCGGAACCCACGGGCTCTTCACCGCAAAACCGGTGATTGACGCATCTCGCGTACAACACGAGGGAAGATCCGTGACTGCGAGTATGAAGTATAATCCGTGCGAGCGTTACGAGAACATGACGGACGGCTCAACCGGGATCAACTCTTTGTCCGGATTAGCGGCAGTGTCACACATGATTTTCTCCGCGTAGCTGGAGATTCACCCTTATGAATAGGGACTCGAATAACGCAACAGGGGTGAAGTCTTCTTTACATTTCTTTTCTCGTGTTAAAACATCTTTACCGGGTTTTACCTGCATCAAAAGTATCCAAAATGCTTTACGGTTCTGATTTTGGAATGAGGTAAAATAACCAAAATTATCCTCCAAACGCTTTAAATTCTTAATTTCGAGACGGGGAAAAATGGCCAAAAGTGTACTTGAAAAACGTTACATGCCGTGATTTCTGGATGGGCTATTAAAACCAAAAGTGTCCTCAAAGCGCTTTAAAGTCCTCATTTCGGGACGGGAAAAAATTACCAGAACTGTATTTGAAAAAGGTTGAAGGTCATGAGTTCTGGATGGAGTGTGAGCGGCCAAAATTAGCCTCATAACGCTTTAAGGTGCCGATTCCGGAACGAGAAAAAATGGCCAAAAGTGTAGGGTAGAGCGGGGCAAAATGATGCAACGGGGTTTTGGGCAAAACGTCATTTTCCAATAATTTTTGGATACCCGAATTCGCCCTATCGGATACATCAAGTTTTTCTGCCCAGTTTTGCCACCTTGTCCGATCCAAAAATGATTGGAAAATTTAGTTTTGCCCAAAAACCCCGTTTTGCCCCGCTCTCTCCTACTTGAAAAACGTCAAGGGCTGCAATTCCTGATTGAATTATCTTCAAAGCACTTTACGTCCGTGATTTCGCAAAGGTGTAAAATCGCGCAAAATACCCTCATAAAGGGCAGTGACTTAGCGGTAGGATTACCATAAATCCATTGGTGACCATTGTATGGCGTTTCTTTTAATTTGAATAGAATTTTTTTGTTTAATTCTATCCGACCCTAAAACTAATCTCAGCGATATTGCAGCATAAAACTTATTTTGTACACGCCGTTGACATCTTACAAATCAGCAGTGCCGAATCCGTTGATAATCACTCGATCAGCGTTTAAAGCTTTTTCATTTAATTTCTCCGCTCGTCGGCTGAAAAGTTTCGTAGCGACAAATTCGCGAAGGGTGCCTCGAGATTTGTTATCGGAATACAGGAAACGCGCAAATATTTTTCTTGCCCAACGGTCCATTGTCCCCGTGGCCTATTGTAACTCTCCCGTGGCTGGCGATTAATTTTTCTTCCCTTCGCCCTTCCACGCTCGCACTCCTTTGTGCGTCCGCGACGTTGCGGGCATTAAAATTTCCGCGGAAATTAAAATTGGATTACTACTGTAAGTGCGCTATGAACTTTACGCGACTATGTAGATTCCACATATATTCCTGCCGAAAATTTACAGTGTTGAAGAATTATCAAAGGTGATTTGTTACCGACTGAGTTATTTTTTACCGAACTGCCTCGGGGCTCGGATTGGTCAATGTTTCACATCGCCTTAAGGGGAGGCTAAATACATATGACTGTGGAAGCGACAGAGTCAACATTTTGAATCCATTTTTCTCCGAAATTATTCTAGAAAATAAAAAACATATTGTCTGGCTCACTGCGTCAATCAAATACGCAGTGCGCAATTCCTTTTTTATTGCATAAAACCATTTTCAGAGAAAAATGTATTCAAAATATTTTGACGTTGTGTCGATCCTTAGCCCCACCTTAAGGGGAGGCCAAACACGTACGCGTGCGAGAGAGACAGAGCTAAAATTTTGAATCCATTTTTCTTCGAAACGATTCTGTGAGATGAAATATATACATTCAAAATATTTTGCCATTATGTTGATCTTTAGCCGCACCTTAAGGGGAGGCCAAACACGTATGAGTGCGAAAGAGACTGAGTCAAAATTTTAAATCCATTTATTCAAATATAGAATTCAAAATATTTTGACGATATGTTGATCCCCACCGTAAGGGGACGATTTGTTGATAAAATAATACGATTTGTCAGTAAATTAATACGATTTGTTGGTAAATTAACGATACTCTCTTCGGTGAATATTGCAAGAATTAAACCTCCAGAAGTTAATTTCTTCCATAAAATCGTTACTCGGTCTAGTAGCATTTCAGTCAATCTACCAGCTTATTATAATATTATTGAGAGGCCAATCAGGGACTGATGGCGAAACGACGGAGTAATCGCCGTTTGGCCATCACGGAACGGAGAGGACTAGCGTTCGAGTCTCTTCCCTTTTTGAACGACTGAAGAAGAATAAAAAAAAGCGGAAGTGAGAAGAGAAGAGCGTCGAAAGCCCAGGAGAGTTTGAGCGATAGTCTATGCAAATGCCTAATCCTTTCGAAAATCCATCGGAGCGACGTTGACAGATTGGAAAAGCGCGCGAAGGGAATGCCTCGAAAGCCCAGACAAATTGCAATTCAGAACGGGCATTTGTTTTATCCTCGAGTGGAGTAGCGTTTAAGAGAACGAAAGACACGCTTCGCCCGAACCCAATGCGGAAGGATTTCCGTAATTGATTGTACAATCTATATGGTCCCGTAATGTTCATAGCGCACTTAGAGTATTAATCGAATTTTAATTCTCCAAATTTTTATAACATGGAAGTTAGCAACGTTGCTCCAATGATATGATTGACAGATGTAACTTTTCTCAAATAGTTTATTTTCCGAAACAATTTAAACAAATTATTCTATTACAAATTATTATTATTATTATTATTATTATTATTATTATTGTTATTATAGATAATTATATACATATATAATTATAATCATATTATTATATTAATATATGGCATTACATGATATTATCAGCTCACAAGGAAAGCAACTTTCTGCGAAACATGACAGCTGTCAATAATTTCGTTGGAGCAACGTTGCCGACTTCTATGCCTTAAATTTTTAATGCCTTGACGTCGAGGAGGTGAATTGATATTCACCATGAATACAACTGTTTTCATTCTGTGTCACTGAATTTTCGATCGGTCGAACCTCTCTGGCCCCCTTAAGGCGAGGTGAAACATGTACTATGTGAGATGTAAGTGCAGGAGAGATAGTTGCATTATTCGAATCAATGCGATTAAAAAATGGTTGACGTTTTTGGGGTAAAAGCGAAGTATCAGCGGACGCGGTATGGAATTCTACATCCGCTGATACTTCGCTTTTTCGCATGCCTAATCGAACCTATGCTTCATCCACCTATATCTTTTTCTCAGTGCATGTCCTTAAAAAAAGCTCAAAATATTAATCGCAACATAAGTAAAAGCTCAACGAAGACGAGGATGCGAAAATTATACATGTCCGGTCTTTCCACACCCACAAAAATCATTTATTTGACGACTACCGTTTATTTGGTTTAAGTAAAATATTTATTCGATTTAAATAAATATTTATTTCATTTGAGTAACTGTTTACTTAATTTAAATAAATATTTATTTACATCAAATAAATATTTTACTTGAAGTAAATAAACGGTGGCCGTCAAACAAATTTTTTTTCTGGGTGCAATATTAAATAAGTGGTGTATCGAGTATGCGATACCATGACGTATAAAATAAATATAAACAAATGTTTGGGACAACATAAAATTAGGTTTTCGGTACGAATATATAGACGCGCGAAAACCTAATTCGCCTTTCTGCGAAATATTGACAGTGACGGAGAAAATCGGAAAAACGCTTCGTTATCGACCAGCTCATTTGACATGCCCTTAAAAAAATGCCTTAAAAATTTGAATCGCAGTCGAAGCAACGGCTCTGCACCGACGAGCGTGCGAAAACTAAAGTCTGTTTTTTCCAATATTAAATGGGCCTTGCATCGAGTACGCGATACGATGACTTTGGGACTTCGTCGAGGATATAAATAATTATTAATGACTGGGAATGGTAGTAAAATGGTGACGACGGCGATCGTGTTGACACCGCATTGTTACCGTAGAGGACAATGGTGTTGCGGTTCATGTTCGAATCCCTCCACCCTCTGCCGCGAGTGGCAATGGCTCCGCTGCCTCGGGCTATAATTAATAATTCGAAATTGATTAAGGTGTCAGATAAGTCTATACAGAGGCAGAGAGAGGGACAGCCTCCCCATCGGCGCATCGGGCTTTCTCGCTTTACGATATGATTAATAATTTTGAGATAACGCCCGAGCTTCGCGTGGACCCTCGGTCCTTCCGATCGAGAGTGAGAGACCGCGCTGCGGCCCCACTTACGGTTTCATAAATGACTAATTACACTCTCCGGCCACTTACTTTCTCCCTTCCTTTTTCTCTTTACCTCTGTGTCGCGCGGCAGTCCATTCATCGGAAAATCTATGGTGCTCTTCCTCGAAAGGAAGTGTGTCTTAGGTGTAAAGTTGTCAGTAGTCGATCAGGAGGTATGTCGTAATTTAAATCGTTGCGCAAAAAGTGTAAAGAGACCCGACAAACTATACAATATATATACAATGTAAAAATATGTATTATATATATATTTTGTTTTTAATAATATTTATATAATATATAGACTGTAAGAGAAAACTTGTAAATTTAATGTACCAGACTGAATGTTTTCATGCAAAAACTGGTTAATTAAATGTAATGTACAATTGTGATGAACAATTAATATACTTTTTCATTGAAATTAAAAGGAATTATTCAAAGTAGAGTACTTTTATACGAAATTAAAGTCAATTATTCAAAATAAAGTATTTCCAATGTTTTTAATAGACTGAAGATTAATTTCTCATCATAATTGTAGATGAAATTTAATATACCAGTTTGTGCATAAAAACTTCCAGTTCGGTGCATTAACTTTCATATGACATTTTTTACAGTGTAGTTTCATTTTAAAAAATGAGATGAGAAAGTAAAAGTACAAACTTGTACTTTCTCATCTCGTACGTAATTAATATGTAGAATACTGAAAAAATTGGACCGTTGGTTTATGGTGTGGAAACATGTTTTGCATATCCGATGTTTGTAATACTGTATATCTGTCCCGTCCGAAAACACAATAACTTCCAGAAGGGACTTTGGTATTGCAGCGAAACTTGTATCAACGAATTTTTTTTTGATGAAAAATGTCATAATATTTTTTTTTAGATGCAAAATCTCATAAAGTTGAAACGCTTCGACAGATTCTCGTCAAAGTCAACACCGATTAATGGTTCATAGTCGACTATTACTATTTTTCAATTAAAAAAAAAGTTTCCAAGAAGATTTTTTTTTTTTTCATGGAACAAAGCTTCCTTTAAGAGGAAGCGGTACCAAAGACTGCATTAGCTGAAGATATAGTTAGTATATACAGTCGGCTGAAAAAAAAAATTCTTTTTTTTACATTAAAACAAAACCTGACACGAGCTTGTGTGCCGTATGGATGGGATGGGACTTGAGTTTGCGAGCGCGGAAGGAAAACAATAAATCATTGGACGAAACTGGCGCGAGATGGCGTAGGGGGTGAGAGAGCGAGAGTCTTGGTGCATCGACTCGCGAAATCCAACTACCCTTAAATAAGTTGATTCATTGCGTTGGTTCTGGGCGCGATGCCGCCGGTACGCTGGAGTCACCCCGTCGGCCCGTGGCACGACTCGCGTCGCGCTCTCTCACTGCCCCGCTTTCCTCTCCACCCCGGTCCCGTTCGGGTTGTTGATATTTTGCTAATTCGTGAGAGATTACCCGATCCCCCCTCTTCGACTCCCTCTTTCGTTCCACTCCATCGAGGGGCTGAAACGTAACAGCGCAGATGAAATATCGAGTCTCAATTTCCATAAGTTTCCAACCCGGACCTCGCAATTCGTGAAATTAACGATGAAACTTATACGTTCGATACATAAACCACTTTTTTTTATTTACAGTCAGTCACGAAAGAAAGATCTGGAATACCGTTATGACGGTACTAACGAAATTAAACCCTTTGTCTAAAATATTATTATAAAGATGCTAAGCAAAGTTGACCCTTTCTCATAAAACATTATTATAATAATGCTAAGCAAAGCCGGCCCTCTATAAGAAATTTTACTATAATTATGCTAAGCACGGCTGACCCTTTATTAAAAATGTTATTATAGTGATACAAGTCAAGGGTTGACTCTCCATCTGAAATAATTTAAATCCCTCGTACGCGAAGGGTCAATGTAATTCGATCGTAAAAAAATACTTGATACAGTATCCTTTCTACTATAGTTAATTTTTTTTAGGTTTATCCGGCTATGTGTCTGAAAATCCTAAAATGATTCGAAAATTGGTCATATTATAAATATGAATAGTGTAATGGCATGATATTCCTTTATAGGCTCCGTTGAAACGTAACAGCGCGAATGAAATATCGAGTCTCAATTTTCATATGTTTCCAACCCGGACCTCACAATTCGTGGAGTTAACGTTGATACTTATACGTTCGATACATAAACCACTTTTTTAAATTTACAGTTAGTCGCGAAAGAAAGATCTGAACCACCATTATATGCAAAACAGAAACAGTATATGCAAAACAGCTTCCAATGCCGTTCGTTCATTTTAAAACTAATTTGGTTTACAGAGTCGATATAGTATTCTACTCATTGTAGTATAAATATTCTTTTTTTTTGCTTAGTCCAGGTACGGGTCTCGATGTAAAAATAATGTTTAAATTGGTCAAATTATAGATATTGATAATGTAACGTCTGTGATATCCCTTTACGCGCCCCGTTGCCTACGTATGATATACCGAGGGTATACAACGTAAGGAAATCTTGTACGTTCGTTCTACAACATCCCCTCCCGCCACGAATGACTGAGAAGGATGAAACGTGTATATATTCCGTCTCTCTTACTCCCTCTGCCTCTCTCTTTCTCTCTCCCTCTCTTACTCTGGCAAGCCTCTGGCATCTACTGTCTCGGGGGGCGGTCATATATCATCCACCCCCCAGGGGTGAAAAGGCAAAAAATCTTACCGGGCAAAAACTATCATCAGTGCTCGGCAAAGCGAGCTGAACGCTCTTCGTGTGCTTTGCCCGTTGCCTCACCTCCGCCTCTTCCTACCCTACTCTCTTCTTCCCTTATTCCTCCTCTTCAGCATCCACCCTCACCCGACCTTCTTCCTCTTCTTCTTCTTCTCCTTCTTCTTCTTCTTTTTCTTCATCTTTTTCTTCGTTTTTTTTTGTTCTTCCTCCTCCTCTGTCTCTTCTCCATTTTACTTCTCTCGTTATCGAACCTTTGCGGCTGAAATCGCCACTGAATTTCTGACCAGCCTTTACTCCTAGAAGACCCACAGAAGTATTTCCCTTCCGGAACCTGTAACTGTTATATTACATGGTGGCCGCGGTCTGGGAAAACCGGGAGAACCGGGAAAAGTCAGGGAATTCCAAAATTGGTCAGGAAAAATTAAACTCCTTGACCAATTCCCGAACCTTCTATAAATAATTAAAATAATTAAAAAAAATTAATATAATTAAACATTAATACAATAATTAGGCATTTTCATTTTTATTGTAAATTTTTTTAGAACAGAAGTCGTTAGAAATTTGGTCAGGGAAAATGTTTAATTCGTCAATGAAAAGTCAGGGAAAAGTCAGGGAATTTTTTTCCGGGGAAAAAACGGCCACCATGTATTATTGACTAAATCGGCACTGCACCTCGACAAAGTTATTGCATAAATCGTGAACGTATCGAGTTCATTCCCAACTGCCCCAAAAACCTTATAGTGTATTATATATTTAATGTTATACCCTAACGAAGGCAGTAGTCGCGAAAATATGTGGGGTATTCTAGGATCGTCCAACTAACCGACAATCCCCGTCAAGTCTTCTGGTTCTTTGAGGAATATTCATAAATCTATTTTTAAAACTTCACTTAGATTTAAGAATCCTTCGATCGATCTGTTACAGTATTGACCAAATCGGCACTTCGACAAACTTGTTTTTATTTTTTTCATAATCCACGAGCATGCCCATTAAGAGGGCAATTCAGTGAGATAAAGTCGAAGAATTATTGCTTAAATCCTGTCGCATCGACTTCACTCCCAACCCTAAAAACATTATATTATATTATGCATTTAAAATAATTCCCGAACAAAGTCCGTAATTGCGTCTAATAAATAAAAACAAAAAACTACCATCGAAAATCCCTTGCACAGTAAAAAAAAAATTGTCCCTTTTACAACAACTAATTGTGCACAAACGTTCACAATTTTGTACTTGTTAATTTTTAACCGATCGCACCATCCGGTTCTAGTTTTTCGAACAAAAGTACAAACTAAAATTCTTAATGACACGGGAAACAAAAATACGTGTTTCTACACTCAAACTTGAACCACCGAGTTTGTCACTTTTGTAACAAAATTAATTTACGAAACTTCGTAAATTATTTTATTTCACTCAGTGCGTAAAATGCGTTTTTACGCACGCTTCGCGGACAACCTAATTTTCACACCTTGTGAAATAAAATTTCGTACGATACTCGTGCATAAAACGTTTTCTGAACTCATGTGATTGCAACACTCGCTTTCGGCTCGTGCTGCAAACTTACATTCGTCAGAAAAAGTGTTATCGCACTAGTATCGTAACGAACTATTTTAGTGTGGACCTCCGATCGATCGATCTGCGGTCGACTGCCTCGTAAGATGTAAATGGATCCGCGAGCGGATAGACAAAATCGCTTAACGCAGCTTCCCATCTGCGATCATCCTCGTCGTCGCTTTCCGTCGATTTTTCATCGACCGATCCGAGAGCAATAAAAAAGCGACCGAGAGAGAATACGAAGTCGAGGGTGTCCCGGGACGTTCGGCATCATCTCACGTATAAAGGAGGCAAAATTATATCGTGCCCGGCCCGAGCGGCATACCGTCAGCTCAGTCAACGTTTACCGATTTCTTTTGGCCTCGGCCATCGCGCGCAATGGGTGTATCGGCTCTCCGCACCTACAACGCCGCAACTCTGCCTAGCGATCGAACCGACCGGCGGATCACCGTTTTTTCATTATATTCTCGCGGTTGTGGCGGGACCGGCCCCCCCCCCCCCCCCCCCCCCCCCCTCGCCCTCCCCCCATCCCACTCTCGTCATGATCAACGAAGCGATCCCTCGTCTTCCGAGCCGTAGCCTACACCTACCGGATAACCGAACGAGATGAGATGAAAAGAGTGCAGCCTCAGCAGCATCCTCTCTTTTCATCTCCCGTTCACTTGCCCTGTTCTATCCTCGAACCGCTACAGCGCGCCTGTCCGCGTCCACTTGACTGCCGGCCACTCCGGGCAGGATGTCGATTATCGACGCTTTTTGCGATCATTCTCTCTCGAGACCGACGCGCTCGCTTCAAACATTTTTTCCCCTCAAAGCCCCCCCCCCCCTCCCCTTTCTCGAGCCCGGCCGTTCCGATCTCCTCCCCCCCCCCTGGTTGCAACCAACCGCGCCCGCGACCGTGGCGCATAATTAGCTTTCGCGTTATTGTGGAGCGCGGACCGCGAGAGAGCTTCCGCTACGGGTAGACTCTTTCCCTGGAAGAGGGAGGCTGAGAGTTTCTGCGATCTTCGCGGGATGGCAGGGAAAGGCGTAGGTGTGTGGGAGAGACTTGGATGGGTTGGGTGTTGCAGGTAACTTTGAGGAATATGGGTCGAGGGGACGATCGATCGGGTGTGGGGGATTATTATTAACCCTGAATGATCTAGGAGAGAAGGTGGTTTGATAATTTTATCGCAGGAGATTTTAAATTTTTTTGTCTGGGGGATTCGGAATTTTTAGAAATACTTGGACGTCGCGGGTGTTGTAAGTAACTTTGAGGAATGTCGGGCGGGGGAAGAGTCTATCGGGGGTGTGGGGGATTATTATTAACCCTGAATGATCTAGGAAAGAAAGGTGGTTCTAAAATGTTATCGTAGGAGATTTCAGATGTTTGGGTCTCGGGCATTCGGAATTTTCAGAAATACTTGGACGTCTCGGGTGTTGTAAGTAACTTTGAGGAATGAGGGGTGAGGGAAGGATCGATCGGGGGTGTGGGGGATTATTATTAACCCTGAATGATCTAGGAGAGAAAGGTGGTTTGATAATTTTATCGCAGGAGATTTGAAATTTTTGTGTCTGGGGATTCGGAATTTTTAGAAATACTTGGACGTCGCGGGTGTTATAAGTAACTTTGAGGAATGTCGGGCGGGGGAAGAGTCGATCGGGGGTGTGGGGGATTATTATTAACCTTGAATGATCTAGGAGAGAAAGGTGGTTTGATAATTTTATCGCAGGAGATTTGAAATTTTTGTGTCTGAGGGATTCGGAATTTTTAGAAATACTTGGACGTCTCGGGTGTTGTAAGTAACTTTGAGGAATGAGGGGTGAGGGAAGGATCGATCGGGGGTGTGAGGGATTATTATTAACCCTGAATGATCTAGGAGAGAAAGGTGGTTTGATAATTTTATCTCAGGAGATTTGACATTTTTGTGTTTGAGGAATTCGGAATTTTTAGAAATACTTGGACGTCGCGGGTGCTGCAAGTAACTTTGAGGAATGTGGGGTGAGAGAAGGATCGGTCGGGGGTGTGGGGGATTATTATTAAACCTGAATGATCTATGCGAGAGAGGTGGATTAAAATGGTCATACGAGATTTCAAATTTTGTGTTCAGCGGGTTCGTAATTTTAACTCGCTAATTTTGCGCCATAAGGAATTGGATGAGAAAGTCGCGAGCTGCGGTTTACACCAACCAGCACCCGAGTCGCACACTTGTTTTTATTGAAAACCTGGTAAAACGCTGGGAAGGGGACGATCATTGAAGACTATTGCAATATCGGACAATCGTTTCCGTGTTTCCTTTAATTAAATGCGCCTGCTGATTGAGTTTGCAGGGCTGCTAAATCAGAAAACTTAAAATCCGCTCTTTACATCGTTATGGTGCAAAGAGCAACTGGAAATAAATCGAAAAAATGAATTTACTACTCTCTATTACTATTACTATTACCTCTTATTTATTTAATACTATTATTATTACTTCTTATTTATTTAATACTATTTACTATTAATTTATTGTATTACCGTAATAACCAGTAATTTTTGGCAGAGCGCCAAAGAGTGGCTGTGGACTGAGGACTCGCGTGAAGAACTGAGAATCGTTTCCGAATTTCCTTCAGTCAAATGCCGCTGCTGTTTGGGTTTGCAGGGGTGCTAAATCAGAAAGCTGGCTTCTCCACGCAGCAGGACCCTCAGACCTCTCTCACCCGGTGTACGGTGTGCGTGTGTGTACGTGTGTGTGTTCTACGACGAGAAGACAAATGTCAGAGAAAGGCACCAGCAGGACGAGAGAGAGAGAGAGACCCGGGGAGCATAGATGCATGGTCCACGAGACGGTAAATCAAGTGCGGTGATATTAAAAGGCCGCTTATACGCCGAAAACATAAGATTTATATCGGCGAGTAAAAGAGTGCGGGACATGCCGGAAGGCATACGAGAGAGAGGAGAACGCGCGTGCGAGGGTCGCTCGCGAATGGAGGAACGGGGAAAATAAGGGATGAAATGAGAGGATTCTGCTAATATGACCACCGAATTTTCATTGCCGAGGGAAAATGTTACAACGAATTTTCTGTGCAACTGGCAGCACTGGCGAGCTTCGTTCCAGAACGTGAAAAATGCAATCCGCTAGAAAAAAAATGCCTGTCGAAAAACGTTAGAAATTTTGTTGGTAGGACTCATTTTTATAATTTTTTAAAAATATTCGGTGTTGCGTCTCGGCGTAACGCTCTGTGCTTTGAGGGGCAGAACGGTAACATTCGGTTTATTTTTTAACAATCAAGATTTTCACTCATTAGATAGTGGGTCGAAAAATATACGACGGTGGACAGTCGGCAGCATTTGGAAAGAGTTACAATTTTTATTAGCATTAAAATTGACGAGTCGAAAAAAAATGTTGCTTTCTACATTGATTAATTTTTTTCTGGCTCACTGCAAAATCGACTTCAGTTTTGTCCCATAGCCAAGTCTACATTGCGGGGTTAAAAAAAAAGTGATTTTTCAATGTTTTGGAACATTCTGGACAAATTGTCACAGAAATCTCAAAAACATTTTTTTTTTCACCAAATCAAAGCTTTCTCTGTGAGGAATCAAAAACAATGTGTTTTTATTATTTCTATTATATCTGCTGCGTGAAAAGTTCTCACGAGCAGCTTCCGGTTTCAGCCTCGTACAACAGTCAATAACCCGACGAAAAAAGAGTCGTCAATATCCCTCGATATTTTCATAACATTCACTATATTGATTTTTTTTCCTCCTGTAGATCGGAATTGACTTAAAATAAAAAAAAGGAAAATTTCTTCGATCAGATTATTATCAACTGACGTAATCAAAGAATAACCAACGTCTCACTCAACTGAATCGGAGGGTTCGTTCGTGCATAGAGCTCGATATTATTCCACATCGATTGCTTCCAGCCTCCGTTCGCAATAACAATAATATCAGCAACGCGATGTATTCGCGACCGCAGAACACCGAGCGTTCGATTGCGCTCTAAGACGTAACATATTTTTATTTTTTATTTTTATTTTTTTTTTCCTCAATCTATCCGCACCGAGAATCCAGCGACTAATTTCGTTCGCTGGAACGTTCGCAAGTCTCGAACGACAAAACTCTACCGTATGCCTTGTATATGTATCGTGCGCGCGTACGTGTTTTCCACAATTTTCTCCCCGATCTCCGGGGAGCAATATCGTCGTTACCGGAAGGGTTGCCGGAGTTGGAACGACGAAAAAAAAAGGAGAGTAAAACGGAGTGACGCAGAAAAATTTCGCTGCGCAAGTTAAACAAAGCAACCGGTCAAATATTCGCGTACGACTACTCTATAACTGTGTGCGGAGGGCTGGAAGCAGCTGAAAAATAAAACTCCCACCGTTCGGGAACTGTTTGTCTCGTACCTTACTCTCGTAATAAGGGGACGACTCTCTATCCGCGATATTTGAACAAGCGTCATAATTAATACCCATATTCGTACCAAGAGTCGGGCTCGTATAAAACGGACATTTTTAACTCAGACGTATTATTTGTATCTGCCAGGAGTGCAAATAATAATAATAATAATAATAATAATAATAATAATAATAATAATAATAATAATAATAATAATAATAATAATAATAATAATAATAATAATAATAAATGATTTATTATTATTATTGTCATATTATTGTTATTATTATTATTATTATTGTAATAGATAGATAGATTTGTTTATTTTGTGTTCTAGGGCCTAAGCCCCCGAAGAACACCGTGCCAAAAATACAGATCACGAGTAATCTAAAAACCAGCATAAATGAAAACTGTGAAAATAACATAAGGTAATACGAAAACAACAATAAAAAATATTACAACAAAAATAATGAGATAATAAAAATACTACAAGGAAATAAAGGATGACAAGCGATGATAAAGCACAATCCAAAAGAATATAATTTTTTTGGTAAGATTTCTCCTTTTACAATCAGTGTATAACAAATCCTAATTTCAGAGCTCTGAATAATGAACTTTAATGAAGTCATAAAACACTCGACATTTTTTTAATCAAAACGCCTGAAATTCAATTAAATCGAACCTTCCGATATCTATAATAAAATCACACCCAAGATACGCACGATTTACGGACTTACGTAATACATGAATATATGACAATATAAAATTTATTTATGTTTATCATATTATTATTATCATTTACGAGTGTTACGAGAGAAAATCGAGGATCTGGTCTTTGGTGTTCAAATTCGTAGTGACGATGACTCGGACCGCTGTATTTTTCATCTTTCTCTTCCGCTCTTCTGGTTTCCCTCATCTTTGAGAGATATCGTTCTTTAAGGACATTATCTGGTGGCAACGCCAAGGGGGGGGGGGGGGGGGCGGCGGGGATAGGGATGACAAAAACGTTCCGCCCCTTCGCGGATTGCGAGGTCTCCGTTTCTCTCTCTCTCTCTCGGTATGTGAAAAATGATGCAGAACCCCCGGATTTGGAGCGTCAGAAGCCGCGCTATAGAGAAACGATCACGTGTGTGGAGAACGCGAAGCGCGCACACACAGGGATTCATCTCTTTCGTCCCCCAAAGCAGGTCCCGGAGGAAACAACGTCGTCTCGTTTCGACGGTGACGTTGCCCAAGGCGTACACGAGGAAACGTCGTACAGTTAACGTAGTCGAGGGTATAGATATACGTCGGGCTTACGATCGAAACGATTAAGAGCCTGACAACTCGGTAAATAATCGTTTTCTTTCTTTTTTTCGTGACGGTAAATCCTGCCTTGCAGAAAAAAATATCTATATTTTTTTCGAGATTTTTCGTAAATGTTTTGAGAATTTTCGGAGAAATGGGTAAATTCGATTTACAAAAATGCAAGTCTGGATGCCGGCTCGTGCGATGGACTCGAAAAATTGAAATTTTTTTATATTTAATATTATTCTTGATAATTACGTTTTAAGACGAATTTTTTTTAATCTGCAGAATATAGGCTACGCATTTAATTTGCACCTCGGGTTAACTTTTTAAAATAAATTGTTCACCAGCTTTTCTCGCTGAGAAGGCTTTTCTTGAAGTATGAAAAAAAGCAACGTGGAAATTTAATCCGCAGTCTTATTCGTACCGTTAATTTCACGACATTGATAGAAGATGATTGATAATTCATTATTGAAGATTATTGATTTATTAACAGAAGATTATTTTTTGTTTCAGATACGCTGAGACGTACAACAGAACGCCACCGGCTGGAATACAAAATGCTCAATTGCTGTGCGAGTTACATCGTGGCTTCCTGTATAGCCCGGCTGCCATCAGCGACCTGTTAGTATAAAATCGTCGACTCAATTGCTATGTTGCCTGCAATGATCTGCCAGGGTTTACGTGAATGACGAGTAAATGCCGGTATAATATTAAATGTGAACTGTTTATTGCATGCAAGTAGCGAAAAAAAATTCACATCGGCTCGTCTCTATGATATGTCCATGTTTCAAGACATTTCTGGACGAATGACATAGGTTTTAGATTTCCGAATTTTCAGACTCTTACTTAACGCACGCTTCAGCGTGCGTAAAGTAAGATCGGACCAATGTGCCCGTGCGCCGGCTAATTATAGTACACCTGGCTGTAAAGCGCCACTTTCGCCACTCTCGGTAGGCACGCAAAGTAGCACTTTTCATGCACGAGTTACAAAAAATTATTATGGGACTATTACATGACCGAAAAAAAATCGCCGGTGCGTTAAAAAAAATTAATGCGATTAAACGGGCCTCGCTGAATCCGCGTGAGATAGATCGGATGGAGAGTTTTCCGATCTTACTTTACGCACGTTTCATCGTGCGTAAAGTAAGATCGGACCGATGTGCCCATGCGCCGTCTAATAATAGTACACCTGGCTGTAAAGCGCCACTTTCGCCACTCTCGGCAGGAACGAGAAGTAGCACTTTTCATGCATGAGTTACAAAAAATAATTATGGGACCATTACATGACCGAAAAAAAATCGCCGGTGCGTTAAAAAAAATTAATGCGATTAAACGGGCCTCGCTGAATCTGCGTGAGATAGATCGGACCGATGTGCCCATGCGCCGTCTAATTATAGTACACCTGGCTGTAAAGCGTCACTTTCGCCACTCTCGGCAGGTACGAAAAGTAGCACTTTTCATGCATGGGTTACAAAAAATTATTATCGAACCATTACATGACCGAAAAAAAAATCGCCGGTGCGTTATAAAAATAAATGCGATTAAACGGCCCTCGCTGAATCCGCGTGAGATAGATCGGACCGATGTGCGCATGCGCCGTCTAATTATAGTACGCCTGGCTGTAAAGCGCCACTTTCGCCACTCTCGGTAGGCACGAAAAGTGGCACTTTTCATGCATGAGTTACAAAAAATAATTATGAGACCATTACATGACCGAAAAAAAAAATCGCCGGTGCGTTAAAAAAATAAATGCGATTAAACGGGCCTCGCTGAATCCGCGTGAGATAGATAGGACGGAGACTACATTATAAAGCGAGAGTCCGTGACCTTACGGCGAGGAGTCGCGGAACGCCTTTTGCACAGAGAACGAGCGAGGGAAGTCGCTCGTCTTCTCTCCCTTCCTCGCTCGGTCACAGCCACGGGTGTGTGATGGATACGCGAAGATGTCAGTCGCATGCCCCGGGGCCAACTTCGCCCACGGTCCCTCGAGTTCTCCCGTTGAACGCGCGCGCGACCCTCTGACCATTATGCTAAGCCCATTGTCCACTATCTGGACCAAGATAGCGGCTCGCGCGCGACGAGCCGCGAACCGTCTCGAGTCTCTCCAACTTACCCCCCTTGCCCTTACTTCGAAGACACGACACACCGTTAAAAAATCATTTTTTTCCCGACACCCCCTCATTCTCACTCGATAAACTACCCTCAGACTTTTCGACCGGACCGCTGGAAATATCACGACGATAATATCTGGCGACAAAATATCAACAGGGGAAAAAAGATACCCCGACGACAAAATAGCTACGACCACCGACTGACAACGAATTTATCGATGGAATAAACGTATTTATAAGTGGACGATAAATCGTCTATTGGGCGAGCGAATTATGGAACATTTATTTATTTATTTAGTTATTTATTTATTTATTTATTTATTTATTTATTTACCTGGAAAATCGAAGATGTTCGGTCCGCTCATAAGCGATAATCGAGCGGTAACGAACGTGGTAAATTTTTTTTAATTCATTGCGCCTTCAGTGAAGATTCTTCGATGGGGAAAAAAAATTTTTTTACGAGAATCCGTGTTGTTATCATAGTTTTTAGAGGTCATGGTTTACGCTCGGCAAAAAAATACCTCGTACGTAAAGGGCAGCAAGTGTTTTTTTTTTTTTTACTTGAATTTTTTTTTCGGTAAATTTTAGTTTGACGATGACGAGACGCATGTGTGATATGACCGAAACGTTGAAAGGGGTGGTCGGGTTGGACGGGCCTTCGGACGAGCACTGTCAATTCACAGTTTAATTGCTCATAAGCGATAATCGAACAGTAATGACACGTGGAAAAAGTTTTTTTTAAATTCACACTGCCTCGAAGTGTACGTTCTTCGATGGGAAAGACAAAAAAAATAATTAGAAAATTCCGTATCATTACCGTAGCCTTAAGAGATTATCGTTTGCTCTGAGTAAAAAATTAAATAAAAATACCTTGTACATGAAGGGTTCGTAGCGAGTGTTTTTTTTATTTTTTTTATTTTTTTTTTTATTTTTCTCTTTTTCAGTAAAATTTATCCTGACGATGACGAGACGCATGTGTGATATGACCGAAACGTTGAAAGGGGTGGTCGAGGTTGGAAGGGCCTTCGAACGAGGACTACTAATTCACGGTTTTTCGATACGTCCCTATTATTCGGGCGTTAGGCAAATATAGTTTCACAATGGAGCGAGCGAGAGAGAGTCAGGGGGCGTTTTGGGGGGAGAGACGAGAGAAGAGGAACGCGAACGCGTACAGCGACACGCTCGTTTCGATAGTTTTTGCCCGTGTGCCAGCTAGCACACGGTAAACAGAAGGGACGTCGACGAGAGACGGAGCGAGACAGCTCGACTCCGGGCGTCTCGCTCGGTAACAGCGGAAAATTCAAATTAGTCCGAGCGGCATATTGCACTGAATCGAAATTAATTCTCCGTCGCTAATTATCCGACGGTAAGGCCGAAAGGCGTTTATCGGCGTACAGAATATTTGTCGAACTCCTCCATTTTTTTTTCGTTGTCACGACTCCGAAAGATTAAAATCGTTCGGGAATTCGATTTTCACATCTAGAGAAATAACCCACAATATTTTTCAATTTGTATGAAATTACATATTAATAACATTTTTTTTATTTTAAAATAAGAAAAAAAATCTTAATGGTAAAAAAAAATGATATTTTTCGATGCGAGTGAAGTAACATATTAATAAAAAAAATGTCCATAGATTAAAAAAAAATTTTTAATTAAAAAAAAAAAAAAATTAATAGTGAAAAAGGATAAAAAAAATCTTTGTTTGAGTTCTGACTGAGGAAAGCTCGCCTCCGATGCACGCTGATCTCTCGTACCGACGTGTAACGCACACGCGAGCAAAAAAGCTTCGAGAGCGGCCGAAGGAGGACGAGGCGGGGAGGGGGTGGTAGAGAGAACCGCAAGAAATTTCTAATTTGCGGTATAATTAAGGGCGGCCCGACAAAAAGCATCGTGGGGGATTCAACGCGAACCGCGGCCCTGTACGGAGTCTCGGGAAGCTGCGAGAACACGCCGTGGAGTGTGTATGTGCACGCTTTACCGTCCCCGGCCAAATCGTGAATTCCTCGTGGCGTAGCTGCAACCGAGTAATTTTAAGCGAAACCGAACTGCACTGTTTCTTGCTCGTGAATCTCATATTTTTCAATACGATTACAGATACACGATCGTCGCCGACGAGGAGTGGAGAAAATTGTTACAATTCTACGAGGCCGATCACACGATTACCGTACGGAATACCGGAACCAAGGACGCCGAGCTGGTCACGACGCCTGGTGAGTGAAAGCCAGAGATTTACACAAAAAAAAATCTACTTCGTTTTTGTAATTAATTTCGTCACAATTTCGAGTTGCGTGATGTGTGAAAAATACCGGTTGTAATTTTCAGGAAACATCAATCTGGTTTGTGTCAAAGGTACCGGTCGTGATTTAGAAAACAAAAAAATTAAAGGAAACTTAAGTAGTGGTTTTTCATTTTTTTTCAGAAATCGACTTCATTTTCGAAAACTTAAAAAAAGAACGCTCCTAATTTTTTACCGTAATTAATTTCGTCACAATTTCGAGATGGGTGATGTGTGAAAAATACCGGTCAACATTTTCAGGCAACGTCAATCTAATTAAAAGCAAAAATACCGGTCGTAAGTCTGAAAACAAAAAATAATTACAGGAAACTTAAGTAGTGGGATTTAATTTTTGCCAGAAATCATCGACTTCATTTTCAAAAACTTACAAAAAAAAAACTCATCGGATTTTGACCATAATTAGTTTCGTCATAATCTCGAGATGTGTGATGTGTGAAAAATACCGGTCATAATTTACAGGCAACATTAATCGGGCTAGAAGCAAAAATACCGCTCGCAAAAAAATGAAAGGAAACTTAAGTCGTGGGAATTTTTTATGTTTTTTTTTGTTTTTTCCAAAGTAGCAATTATAGAAGTGCTCATGCAATGGTAGACGTACGACAGAAGCACAGTGAAAATACCGGTAACATTTACCGCTCGCATCTCCGGTGGCAATACTTCCTCGTCGTGTACAGCAACAGCAGCCGAGCGACGAATAATGCCAGAAGACATTAGCTCCTCATTTACATAAATCCGTCGACGGTGGGGTTGCCTTTCGCTTCCCCCTCGGCTCTGCTGCACCAAAGTGTCTCATTATAATTACCAAGTATCCTGAAAATTAAGCGATGAGCTGCGTTAAAAAAAACAATGGAAAAAGAAGCCATAAGGAGGGCAGGCTAATGTATCCACGACGATAATATCGAGGCGTATCAAGCACGCCACGATTGTACAAAAAAAAAGTTTCTCACTTTTTTTTTTATCGAAACTCGTACGGTTCCCCAATTAATTCCGGTTTTAAGAATTAATGACAAAATATAACGATTGATTGAATTCCAAAAAAGATTAAGAATTCCAAAAAAACATTAAGAATTCCAAAAAAACATTAAGAATTCCAAAAAAACATTAAGAATTCCAAAAAAAACATTAAGAATTCCAAAAAAACATTAAGAATTCCAAAAGAACATTAAGAATTCCAAAAAAATATTAAGAATTCTAAAAAATGGGTCTATATTTTATTAATTCGCTGGCTACTTTCCAAAAAAAAATATCAATAAATTCTCATGGATCGCGAGAAAGTAAAATCGTGGCCTGCTCGATGGATCTCTTCGTGCGCTCTCTTCCTCCCCGGTTTGCACCGCAAGTTCGTCGCGTGCCTACTGTCGACTGTGCGCGGTCACCGTTGCAAGACGTATGCGCGCTATAAAATGAGAGAATAAAGAGGATAAAGGAATCGATGAGGATAAAGAAGAAGAAGAAGTGGACGCGCCGAGTGATAGTCCGGGCCGGAGGCGTGTATAGTATTGTGTAACGCGTCGATCCTTCTAAACATCCCATTGTCTTGTCCGTCTTGGTACACTCTATATGCCCGAACGAACGAGGAGGAACGAGCCTCGCCGAACGAACGAAATGGTTTTTTTGCGACATTTGTCAGGGCCACTTTGGCCTCCTCGGCCTATCTCTTCGACTGGCCGGCGCGGGGGTTGCTGCCGGGTCTTCTCGTCGCCTCTCTCCCGCGTACGCGTGCTTCCCGGCCGACGAGATCGGCCCCAATTTGAATTGCAAAATCGCGGCTAAATCGAAACCCACGTTCGGCCATGCATCGCGCTTTCCTCCACCTACGGTTATCTATCCCACTCTCCGTGTCACCTATCGTACCCACCCGCGAGCTCGCGCGCCTCTCTGATCCCTCCCCGATATCACCGATGGAGACGTCGTTTAGGGTTAAACGGGCAACTTACAATCTCCTGAGGGGACGATTTTCGTTTCTCGAACTGCCGCTCCCTCTCTCTCTCTCGGAGCGGCTCAGCCTGATGGTGCGTTTGTTTTTTTATTACTCGGACCAGCTCGCTGAGACAAACTAATATTGATAAGACTATCTAGAGAAAATGAGAACACTAATTACAGAGACGATACAATTTTCTTTTTTGGGTAAAAAAAACCCTATTTGGATAAGGTAATTTGAACATTATTTCCTAATTTTTTTTATTTATATTTCACAGAAGAACATCCGTCGAGAGATCCGTCGTACCTTGCAACTTGCAGCCTTTGGTTTGCTTATTTTTAAAAATCTGAGAATCTTTATACAAGAATAGTTCGAAGCCTTTTTTTTAAATGTCCACTCAATTCTTACTCGAAGTGATTTGTCGATGTAATTTTATCACTCGAATCTGGAAAAAAGATCTTTTCCGTAAACCCTTCGAGCCGATAAAAAAAAAACGTACAAGCTGTTTTATATTTGTTTATATGATATTGAGTATGGGTTAATAGCGCCAATGCGGTCGTACCTTGGAACATGCAGCCTTAGTTTTGCTTATAAAAAAAGTAAACATTCTTTGAGAATCTTTATACGAGAATCGCTCAATGCCATTTTTTAAGAATAATCCTCTCAATCCAATTTTTTTACGTCAAATGATTTTTCGGCATTATTTGTTTATTTATTTATTTATTTATTTATTTATTTATTTAGAGGGACCAGCCCCTTTTACATAGTTCTATACACTTTTTTATTAAATAATAGATAGATAGATTATCATTAAAATCGGGAAAAAAATATTTATTTTTGTCTAAAGCCTTCGAGCCTGTTAAAAAAAAGATACGACCTTTTTTTTGCGATTCGTGTGTATGATATTGGGTACGGCTAGTCGCGCTAATGAGGTCATTTATTTTTTATTAGCTCGCCGTTAAAATAATAATAAAAAGCCACGAGAGTTCCGGTGGTCGAGAGGTCCAGAACAAACAGACAATTTAGCTCGCTCGAAGGGCGCCCAGCCCGCAGAGTCGTCGGGAGTAACGCGACGGTCTGTGCGACGGGGGGTGGTCGGGGACTTCGCCGCTCGGTGACGAAAAATCAGGGGTTGTCCGCTTACGTTGACTGATACGGTGGCTCCGCTCGACTAACGAGCACAGACCGACGACGAAGACCAGGAGCTCCCGCACACGTACACACCACCGATACAATACGGCTATTGCCACTCGCACTCTTAAAGCTTACCGGGGTGGTCTTCGCTGCTGCCGCTCCGGATTGCCAGCCAGCGGGCCACATTAGGCACCGTCCGGACTCGTATCAATCACCTCCCGCTTTCTCACCCTACATGATTTTCTCTTCCACTCCGACGTCGCTGCCTTCCTCCCCCCCCCCCCCCACCCGTCGACTACTTACACGACGTCCCCCATCGCTCCGATCATCTGCGTGGATCTCTTCTTCACAGTTTTGTCCTCGTTCGTAGAAATTCGTAGAAACGTTAAAGATGAAGATTTGAAAAAAAAAACATGCATGTTTTACTCGATACATTTTTTTAATATTATGGTTTGTTTTTATGGGATTCGAGTGACTTCACATAAGATAATTGAGACACCACTGTACCGCGGTGCTATTTTTTTTTCTACATGGTTGCAAGTCCGTTTATCAAATATATTTTCATTAGAATTTTAGTTACAACTTTTTGACCATTTTTTTCAATATTTATTTTTTTCAAATTTTCAGGTAAAGTACCTGGCAGAATGGATCAATTCATTCGAAATTCAATGCCAAATCTTGTTTTTATATGTAGAAACCACATAGCAGGTTTCGCTGCGATTCAAAGTCTCTTAGAAAAGTGATTGTGTTTTCGGACGGGACAGATAAACGAAAGTAGGAAAATGCTTTTGTTGCATACTCGGGTATGCAAAACATGTTTCGGGAACCATCATCTGACATTCCAATTATTTTGTTTGAATTACACTACTTTCTCTCCTTATGTACTTCATATGATATGAGAAAGTAAAAAAAAAAATTAGAAAAATGGAAAACTTTGCAATATGGGTAGGTTACTTTGCCTTCAAACTAAATGAAACAGAGTTCTTTTTTATTGCAATACTTTCCTTATATATTTCGTATAGTACGAAAATGTAATAAAATAAAAATGAGAAAAATGGGACACTGTGATACGGGGTGAAATTTAACCAATCCAATTTCTTACTTTACCTTGGGTCGCCTACCGACCAGGAGTGACCAAAAATCTTTATCTCTCAATTGTATCGAAAAACCGTTTTCCTATTTTTCTCTAATCCACTCGGTGTGAAACCGTTTATACGAAAGATACGTGTGCAACATCAGCTTGGAGTAACGTTCTTCAATCGGGTCGGGGAAGCTCGTAAATATCGTTTAGCGCTCATTCTCTCCGTCCCATCCCTCCGTCGACCGCGTGCTGGTCCGGTCTCCACAAATCAAACAGCGTCCGTGGACAAGATTCGAGACACTACAGGACCCTCTCCTTCTCGCGTATCGAGAACAAAACACAGTTCCAGCTAGAGAGACAGTCGGACTGCGGTGGAACGGGTGGCTAGACCAACCCGCGAGAATTAATATTCCTGCAGGGCGTTTAGATTTAGAACACGAATTTCCCGATTAGTTTGAATTCGTCTCTCCCCCTCGGTCTCCTCCTTCCGCGTCTCCTCGTCCGGCGCGTTTTGCCTAGCGGCAGTGCCTACGGTCTCGCCGTAGGGGCTGCGAAACAGCGAGGGGGACGCCGACAAAATTGAGACTTTACTGGGGTCAGTGGACAGCGCCGCGGAAAGATATTGGCCAGCGAAGCGGCAAGTGCGCCGGACACATCCCCTTGTTTTCGACCAAATACATCCTTTACCTTAATCAGAAGTGATATACCTCGGTCGGTATTGAGAAGTTGCGACAAACTTTTTTTTCTTTTTTTTTTTTAAGTTACTGACCGTTTCCGGTTGAATTGATTCATGGGGGACTTGGGAATGACAAACTACATACTATACAAACGTACTATGAAAATTTGATTTGTCAGAAAATCTTCAGGACCGTTTTAAACAAAAAAAAAAGAAGAATTACAGTTCCCTTTACCGACCGAGCACGTCGTTTTAGTTTGGTAAAAAAATGTCAATTGTTGGCGACAATCAATTTTCATTTTTTTAAGTTACTGACCATTTTCGTTTCAATTTATTCATGGGGGATTCGGAAATGACAAATGCGCACTACAAAAATTTGCTTTTGTCAGCAAAATTTTCAGAACCCTAAAAAAAAAAAAAAGAATTACCGTTCGCGTTGCCGGCCGAGTCCGTGGTATTGTTTTTGTTCAAGACGATGTGAAATCTCGCTATATTCGTGCGTTTTTCCATCGCCTGCGAAAACCTAATTTTCCACATGGTGGCCGCGGTCAGGGAAAACCGGGAAAACTCAGGGAAAAAAAATCTTGGTCAGGGAATCAGGGAAATGTCAGGGAATTTCAAAATTGGTCAGGGAAGAACTAAATTGTCGCCGAACCTTTTATAAATAAATAAGAAGTACATAGAAGGGAGCCTGAAAACAAAATATGAACATTTTGAAAAAAAAAATAATTAAATGTTAATATAATAATTAGGGATTTTCATTTGCGTTATTAATTTTTTTGATTATAAGTCGTTAGAAGTTTGGTCAGGGAAAATTTTTAATTGGTGAGTGAAAAGTCAGGGAATTTTTTCCGGCGAAAAAACGGCCACCATGTTCCATTTCTCCAAAATATTAACGGTGCGGAGAAAATATTCATTTTAATAATGATATTTTTAGAGGACGCGAAATATAGAGAGGCGAAAAAGAAAAAAAAATACGAACGTTCTGGAATTTAACGTAGGGAATTTGGGAATCTCTCCCGTCCGACTTCACCCAGCGGGGTATCTAATCGTAGCGGAAGTCGCAGTTAAGTCCTCGGCGAAGAGGGAACGAATTTCGGAGCGGAGAAAATTAGCGCGTCCTCGAGGCCCATGGGGGGTGGGGCAGAGACCCTCCACTTGGTCGCTCACAGTTCTCTCGCCATCCTTCCCTTATCCTGCGGGAGATCCCCACTTGTCCTAACGCGGACTCGCCAGGCCAAGCCACGGGGGGTTTTTCTATACGGCTTTTCTCCAGGATTAAATGGAGCGCCTAGATGACCGATGCTTCGTCGTCGGCGACGAAGAACGGGAAAACAAGATAAAACAAGGATAAAACGCGCTTAGCTCCGCAACACCCTCCTGCAGCGGAAAAAAAATCGAAGAAAGTGTATGTACTCGAAACTAAAAAAAGATACTGCGAAGATGCTTTTTTTTAGTCCAATGTACCTGAAAAAAAAAATGCAATATTTTTAGATGCATGATTTCTGATCAAACATTTATCCCTTTCGAAGTGCAGACGCGCTGAGGTCTGCAATACCAGCCTGCAACGCAAAAAAAATCGAAAACGTATCTGTACTTGAAACTAAAAAGAATCTTGAAAGATTCTTTATTTTTGGTACAAAGACCCCGAAAAAAAATTCAATACTTTCAGATACATGATTTCTGATCAAACATTTATCACCATCATCCAACGCAAGAAAAAAGCAATTAGAAAAAATATCCGTACTCGAAACTAAAAAAAAAAACTTGGAAGCTTCTCTTTTTTTCTATATCAGTGTTACAGAAAAAGGAAAAAATGCAATACTTTCGGATACACGATTTATGATAAAAGATCTGGTTTATGAGCTGGCTCTTGCCAGGAGTCAGATGTGCGTTCGGAGAGGATCATTAATGTACCTTGGCAGTCGGCATTCGAGAATCGTAATCGGATTAAATTTTCCACTTTGTTGTGGTAAAGACGCGAAGACGTTCGTTAGTTAAACCGTCGTAGGCTCCTCTCCGGGATGCCAAGGCGAATAACTTCGGGGATGTTTCGAATCTGCACGAGACCGCGTCTTAGAGATGTTTCCCACAGGGTCAAAGACTGAGGTGGCATTTGCGTTAATTATTTTATCCTCTCGAGGCCTGAGCCTCAGCCTGACGGAAAGGATTTGTCATCACCAGGCTCTTGTCTGTAAAGCTACAATAGAATAGCATTTCAATTTCAGTGGCTCGTAAAAATCAATGAAGCAAGGGATTATTTTTGTGGACCACACGATGATCGCCGATGATCAAAGATTGTCGACAAAAAAATATTCTTGATCAATAAAAAAAAAGAATTGAAATATACAATTTTATCCAACTTATAGTATGCAAATTTCGCGACCATTAAAAACAAAGTTCCACATTTCATTTCGTTTTTATTAATTACATTTCGAATCCATTTCAATTCGTGTTCAATTCTAGTTCGATTACAGTTCAATTACAGTTCGATTACAGTTCAATTACAGTTCAATTACAGTTCAATTACAGTTCAATTACAGTTCAATTACAGTTCAATTACAGTTCAATTACAGTTCAATTACAGAAGCTCGTAAAAATGAGTGAAGCAAGGGTTGACTTTTGTGGACCGCATGACGATTCCAACGCTCAGGGATTCGCGACAAAAAAGACGTTCCCGATAAATAAAAAGAAACAAATTGAGAACAAAATTTTTCTCCAACTTCCAGTATCAAAAATTCGCGAGTATAAAATAAAGTTCCATATTTCATTGTTAGAAAAAGATGTCAAAATTCTTTTTTTTATTGATTTCAGATAAAACTATCCCGTAGCTACCTCCGCCGACGATAGGGAACATCAATCTTTGATATTCATCGAGTGACTCGGTAGTTATGAATGGAACTCTCGCCGCCCGGTCACGGAACGTTCGGTCTGGCCGCGCTACTAGCTCGCTAACGCAGTTACGATTTTGATCGAAGACCTTCGAGGGACAGAGCGTGACACGTGCTGTACGAACGAGTATCGAGACGTTTCGCCTCAAAGTCAAGAAACTCGAGAGCAAGACGCGCCAAGTTCCTCCGATATTAACGAGGCGACGTAGCTTCTCGGTCGTGATTTTTTTTCTTCTTCGCTTCACCTTCGCCTCGGAGGATTTACGGGCGTTTGCGACCTCCGACAATTTTTTGACGGAAGCATTAATCACCGGTCCATCGGGCACAATTTTTTTCCCCCGCCTCGTTGTATCGTCAACCCGACCCAAAGACAATCGGGGAAAGGCTAGATGAAGTACGAAAAATCTGCCGCAGCCTCAGGCTCGGCCATAGACGATTTCCGGTCTGTCTGACCGTGACGAGATCATTTATATTTTTTCGCTTCCGTCTTCTTTCATTCCGTTCTCCCCTCGCTCGAAGTTCATTCCACTTGATATTTTCTCGAAGTTCGAGCCGACGTTATTGGCACGAGTGTGCTCGCTCGCGAGGGACAGACGGAAAGGAATTCATCCACCGTTTTCTAGAATCGAAGAGATTTTTTTTATGTCCCGCAGGGAATTCTCTCGCGTTCCGCGGTCCGTCGGAATCCTCTTGGATTCCCCCCCACCGCGTGTGTCTCGCTGCTCCGTCGCCAGGTCCCCGTTTTTTTATTCGTCTTACCTAATCAGTCCACGGTTCTATGCAGAATCGCTAATGGCCTGCCGGACCATTTCATCGAGCCGACGTCCACTTTCGTTCCGTTTCAGCTTCGCACACCTGCGGAGCGGCGCAGCACTTGAAGTACCGGGTACTTGTTTGGTAATTCAAGTACCTACTTGAAGTACACGACTACTTTTTAGTACATGAAGTACTTTCGTTACGCTTTCAAGTACCAAGTTCAAATACTTTTTGAGTACACGCTCGCATTACGGATCGGGGAGAGCGGGTCAAAATGGGACAGTGGGGCAAAACTCAATTTTCCAATAATTTTTGGATGCCCCATTTTGTCCCAACGATACATCCGGATTTTCAATGCCGTTTTGCCCCTTTCACCATCAACCTCACCGTCAAAAGTTAATGGAAAATTGCGTTTTGTCCCACTGTCCCATTTTGCTCCGCTCTACCCCACGTACTTGAATTACACAAGTACATTTTGGTACTTCGAGTACTTTTTTTACGATTTCAAGTACCAAGTACAAGTACATTTTGGTACTTCGAGTACTTTTTTTACGATTTCAAGTACCAAGTACAAGTACTTTTTGAGTACACGCTCGCATTACAGATACTCGATGAATAGCATGCCACCCTATTTTTGTTAATATATGATTATCTATCGAAATTTTTCGATAAATACATTTTTTATGGAGAATCCATTTTGAAAAATTTGTTTAAAAAAAAAATTCCATTAAAAAAACGCGAAGTATCGCTTCTTTTCTTTTTTCTTTTATCTCATAAGAAATATCTTTACAAAAAAAAATGAAGGGACGAGAAGGGACACTTTGCTTTTGATTAATGAAATTCATTGACACTTTTAATGGATATTTTTGTTTTTTATTTTTTTTAAGTGAAGAATAGATTACAAAATGGCGAATTACGGAAATTTCAATTAGCGTTTTTTTACAACGAGGACGCCACGTGCAAATTTCTTTGCACCTTTTTTCTTTTTTAAAGTCTAGATAACTCTTAGCGCTACGAATCTAATTGCGAAAAATCCTTGAAAAAAGTAATTGGGGGAAAAACTTTGAGTACAAAATATGCTACTTCAAGAACTTGTGATACTTTATATTTATTTATATTTACTTCAAGAACTTGTGATACTCTGCACACCGGCACCGATAGATTCGAGCTTCTCCGTGTCGCCGGATCGAGTAACAGGTGCCTCGAGCTGGACCTCCCTGTCGATGATGAGATCAGTTTTGTGCACGAATCGAGGAAATGAGAATCGTCGAGAAGGACGTTCGAGAGGATGCAGAAAAGACGAAACAAATTTTTGGCATTTCCCACGAGGGGTTTCCGTGCCCGAGTACCGCCAGTACCAGTCGGTAGATCGGAATAAAATCCAAGACGATGGCAAAACTTTGTTCGCCGCACTTCGCACGATCTGGACGGTGGACAAACTTTTCCCAACCGTTCCTCTCTCTTTCTCTCTCTCTCTCTACGTCATACCATCCGAGTTAGTCGCTTTATGGTTTGACTACCCTCCGATTGCACTTTAGGGAAATACACGCACGATTCCGCCAAGGAACTTGCCGTATTATGTGTCATTCGACAATAAAACTCGGGGCTGTTTGCTCCATTCCCACTCTCGGCAGTTCGACCACAGTTCGCAGACTATTTCGGATGCTGCGATGGAGTGGCGGAAAGCGGCTATCGAGAGGTACTTGAGGTCGGCTCTTCGACTCTTCTCCGAGCTTTCGCCCCAAATCGTTTTAATATGTTCCATCTATGGATAAACTGATTATCGATTTATTGCAATGTTAAACATATTGTAAAAAAATATTATTTGTTTTACATATAAATTGTCAATCAGTGTCGACGGTTCAGGGTACTTTTTGCCAGTAGCATGTCGTCTTCGCATGTCGTAGTTCGGCCACAGTTCGCAGATTTTCGGATGCTGCGACAATGGAATGGCCGAAGCGACTGTCGAGAAGTATTCGACATCGTCTCTTCGACTCTCCTCTCAGATTAGCATTTCGAATTTCCCAAATCATTAAAATATTTCCCATCCATGAATAAACTGATTATCGATTTATTACAGTGTTTAAAATATTCTACAATATTGTTATTTCTATTACACTGATAAAAAATACGGTTGAATCAACTAAGATTCGGGCAGGGACGTTCAACTAAATATTTTGTTGGGGTAGCTCAAAAATTAGTTTCGTTCGACAATATGTTGGGTGATTTCACAAAAATATTTTTGAGTCATTAAAATATTTTGTTCAACCAACAATATATTTATTTGAACGTCCCTGCCCGAATCTTACTTGATTCAACTGTACTTTTTTATCAGTGTATAATTAAATTGTTAATCAGCCTCGAACGTGCAGGGCACATTTTGCCAGTACATGCTGCTCTTTGGCTACAACAGCGATACGAGTATTTAACATAAAATATTTCGTCCCCTGTTTCATAAACAAGAAATTTATAAATTCACACATCGATAATCATCGACGATAAATTTTAATAAAATCCGTTAAGGCAACTGCCTTCGATAGTGGGAAGCGAAAGGGACGAAGGACCGGAAAGGCAATCGCGCGACAACCACTCGAGGCCCCGAGATTTCCATTTCTCTAATTAGCTTAGATCTCTCGTATATTCTCGATCTTCCGATATCGCGAAGCGTTGCATTTGGTTTATCGGCCGAGAGAGTCCTATCGGTATAATATCTGGGAGAGTGAGGGTGGTAATTAGAGGCGTCCACGTTGGACATTCGAATTCATTTGGGGGTGGGGAAGGGTGAAGAGGGGGGGGGGTGGGTTTGGGGTGGATTCCTCGACGACGACCCTTGGCCCTATCTCGCTCTCGCGCGGTCACCCTGCGACTTGCACAATCTCTCTCCGCGGGCTCGACGTGCCGAGTACGTGCCGGGCACCCCCGTTGACCCTCCGCCCCCCGCCGTGGGGTCGACCTCTCCCGGTCAACCCTTGGAAAACTGTCTGAACATGACGTAACACTCGTGAGAATGGCCGAGACCTTTTTGCCGTGTTCACTTGATCGGTAACAATGGCGAGGCTTCTTACGGCTTCGAGTCCCTGGGCAGATTTTCACTCCGGAACCCTCTTGCCCCCCTCCCCACCCCCTCCACTCTTCTCCCCCTCCAACCCCCGACCGTGGTCACCGTATATTATTAATTACCGTATTAATCACCGGGCCGTGGCTGCCCAGCGCCGATCTATCATACATGGATAAGAGCACGCTTCTCCACCCTTGACACCGAAACCGGCAAACTTGTTGGACTATAATAACACTTGGAATTTTGTTTTCCGATCTTTCAGGTTCCTGTGAGATATGCATGCTGGCGAGGGTCGAGCAGGAGAGGCTGGAGAGCCTCAAGTACGAAAAAGCGACGATCTACATTAAGTGCATCGACGAGGCCGAGGACGCGAAATCGGAAAACGACAGTGAGGTGAGTGGAGACATTTTTTATATTTCATTCGGGAGGTATAGAAACGGGTTGTGTTGTGACGATTAAGTACGAGACGACTGGGCAACCCCTCACAAATTGGTTGGTATTGGGATAATAAAATTCATGACGAAAAAAAGGTTCAGTAAAAATTTATACACATGTCTGGGAGTGCAAAAGAATTTGGATATTTTTTTATTTAAATAAAAATCTTTCTACAATTGGGGATGAAAAAAGTTTATATCGCAAATATTAAGTATGAAACCGCTTGGAGGATCACACCGGTACTTACAGGACGATAAAAAAATTGGCTAGTTTTGGAATAATAAAAAAGGTTCTATAAAAATTGATATCTTAAATATTTAAAAAAAACGATTTTAATAAAAATATTCATACAGTTGTTATAGATGAAAGAAACATACAGTTGTGTAGATAAAAGAACCTATTGCTCCCGACAAGGCGACCGGTAATTAAATATACTCGATACTTCGTATTAGAATATCAAAAATAGAGATAACAAAAAAAGGTTCGCCAAAAATGCATAGAAATGTCTCGCAGTGTACAAAACCTGAAAAAAAATTATTTTTATACAAATATACATACAGTTGTTGTACATGACAGAACGCTGCACCTTTTGCTCCCGGCAAGGCGTTCGACAATTAAATATACTCGATACTTGGTACTGAAATGTCAAAAATAGAGATAACAAAAAACGGTTCCCCCAAAAATTCATATAGATGTCTCGGAGTGTAGAAAAATAAAAAAAAATGATCTTAATACAAATATACATACAGTTGTTGTAGATGAAAGAACGCTGCACTTTATGCTCCCGGCAAGGCGTTCGACAATTAAATATACTCGATACTTGGTATTGGAATATCAAAAATAGAGACAACAAAAAAAGGTTCCCCAAAAGTTCATACAGATGTCACGGAGTGTAGAAAAATAAAAAATTTAAATTATTTTAATACAAATATACATACAGTTATTGTTGATGAAAGAACGCTGCGTCTTTTGCTCCCGGCAAGGCGTCCGACGATTAAATATATTCGATACTTGGTATTGAGATGTCAAAAATAGAGATAACAAAAAAAGGTTCGCCAAAAATCCATATAGATGTCTCTGAGTGTAGAAAAATTAAAAAAAAAATTATCTTAATACAAATATACATACAGTTGTAGCTGAAAGAACGCTGCACCTTTTGCTCCCGGCAAGGCGTCCGACAATTAAATATACTCGAGGGATTCTTGCCGCGTCAGGGGCTCCCGAAAACCGGTCCGCGGAGCTATATCGCCACGGCATATTAGAAAATTGGCTTTCATCGTGGCCGTTTCACAATAATAATCGTAATTACCGTCTCCTACCGGTTGCGGCCTAAGTGCCTCGGTGACCGTTCACTCCGCTCGCCCGCGACTGCGCCGTATACCGCCTGCCCTATCAATTTATCGTCGCACTAATCGATATATTAACGTTGTAATTTTTTTTTTCCTCATCGATCGGCAGATATCGGCGAAGAGGCTGAAGATGGAGACAACGAGGCGTCCGAGGACCCGACGGAAAGTCAAGGGTTCGCACGAGCTCAAGGTATCCTCGGAGATCACGCTAAAGGAGCTCAAAGTAATGGTGAGTCGTCCCGGGAGAAAAAAAAAAAAAAAACGTCG
>JAPYZC010001453.1:0-21817 GCA_030522665.1 Ichneumoninae sp. A BG-2022a | reverse complement strand
CCAAAAATGCAGACAATGCTTCCTCATAGAAGAAGCGTCGCGAATTTCAATTTTCAACTTTTATGAAGAAGCGATATGAAAATTTCAATTTTCAGCTTTTATTAGGAAGCGATTTGAAAATTTCAATTTTCAACTTTATGACGAAGCGATATGAAAATTTCAATTTTCAACTTTTTTCAACGTCAACGTCTTAGACTTTTATGCAAAACAGCTGACCGATTCAGGTTCAGTGTGCAAAAAATATAACATCGTCACGTTTTTTTGTACAGTGTAGCTCTGATTCGCGCAATGTAATGACTTTTTTTACACTTCATGCGCCATGAGAATTTCACGGTTTATTGCATGCCGAAAGTCGAATAGTCGGAGGTGCAAAGCGTACATCCGACATGAAACGATCAGTCAAAGACATTATGCAGTTGCCTAATGACTATGTCGTAGTTAAAACGACAAAGAAATTTTCGCCATCGAACCTCTGAATTAAAAAATGTCATTGCTTACTGCGCCTGCGCAGTGACAGTAAAAAATATCGATTATTTGCCTTGATAATCGATTATGTTTCGATGAATCGATGCATTAAAACGTCAAATTAAATAATCGATGCAACGCGTAAAAAACATCGATTTTCAGAACATCGCCCATCACTAACCCAAACATTGAGGATTTAATCCTCTACCGTTTCATTAAACGTTTTCAATCAAATCTCGAATTTCTTCTTTTCTTCATTAATACAAAGCTTGATCTATGAGGAAACAAAATGTAATGCTGGTTTTCCAAGGGCGCTCAAACTTCGTAGTCCAAAAGATAAGAACCCACTGGTAGATCCGCTAGACGCAATGGGATCCTATCCGTCTTTTATTCGTAAGATCAACCGGGGCCGCGAATTTTTGGTTCGCAGGATTAACCCTGTCTCTCTCACTTGATAGAGTCCCACCTCACCTTAAGTCGAAGCGAAATACCGTGGGCGGTAGCGATAACTGGAATGAACTTGTTTCAATGGTGCGAATGTTTCCGAGAAAAAACGAATTAGAACTGGACTTGCATCGAATTGGCCTTTTCCTTTTCCTTGTCCCCAACAAACTTAACCATTACCATTAATAAGAGTTCTTTGGAAAATTGTAGCAATCTCTCTCGCATTCACAGTCGTGTCACTTCACCTTAACGCCCGATTCTTTGTCCAAGGATTTAATTACCTACCCGTCTTCGACGCTTGCAGATTCTCATGGCTGACGATCGGGATTTGAATAGATGGTGCTCACTGAGGAGAGCCCTCGAGCACAAACCCGAAGAAGCAGAGATGCGAGAAGTGCTGAGTTATAAACAGAAGGCAAGCAACGAATCGTTCAAGAAAAAGATTCTCAAAAGTTTATACACGTGAGTTTATCAGATCTTCCATGATTGTAAGGAGCGTTGAATGATTTTGATTCTGACTGCCAACCAATTTACACGTTAATATTACAGAGCCGAGGAAGAGCCCCTAGATCCGGAAACCGCGATCACTCCGCTGAATCAACAGAACGAGCAGTCAGCTAAGAAGAAACGCAAGCCAAAGAAGAAAAAGAAAAGTGGCGAGCCTCTCTTAGTCCCGAAATTGGAAAATACAAATTCTGTGAAAATCAGCACGAACGGTCCAACGATGGAAAATGAAAATGCGGCAGATAAAAAAGCTTCAAAAGAGGAGAAATTGGAACATACAAACTCTGAAGAAAACAGCTGGAATGGTCGAACGGTGAAAAAGGAGAATGATGCAGCTAATGAAGATCCCAAAGAGATGAATCCCGAAAAAGCAAAAACCACGACGGATGCAGCTCCTGCAGATATGAAAATAAAAGAAGAAGTTTTAATCCCAACTGTCGTGACTGCAAAGAATAAAAAGCGGAAAGCCAATAAAGCAACGAATGAAACTCGGCGGTCAAGTGAACCAGAAGCGGAAGAGCCGCAGGTCAAAAAATTCCAATCGAAAACTGCTAATGTCTTTCCTAATGACACAGGAAACCACGAAGTATCGGTAAAGCGGGCGCAAAAGAGCCTTAACAGTTCTAAAAACGCAAATCCCGAGAAAAAATTGCACAAGAAAAATAAAAAAGGCATATCAGGTTCGAATAAACAGTTCAATAAGAAAAATTCGAATAAGGAAACAGATCAGGTGGCATTGTTGAGCTCCGAGCGCCTCAAGGCTTACGGTATCAATCCGAAGAAATTTAAGAATAAACTGAAGTATGGTAAGCAAAAGTAGGCTGATTATCTAATATATAATATATATGTATATATACTAAAAAACATAGTATATCTTGATTTTATAAATAAATAGTTACAAATATACCTAACGTTCGAGTTTCAAGACCCAATAGTCCCGCGTTCCACGTCCTTCTCCAAACGGCCTTCCATCAAATAAGCGAGACTACGACGTTTACGCTCCGTCGGATGGGCAACCTGACTTTTTTTTTTGTCTTTTTTTGTCATTGTGACGGAAGTAAAATCGTTGTCGCGGTCGAATAACAACATAATAGCTCCGCCATCACGAACGCTAACGCTAAGTTGTATGAAACTGACCGATGAACCAGAGGAGTGGCTCTCCGAGCGTTAAATTGCCAAAATTTGTACAGAAACCTAACAGCAAAATAACAAAAAGGGGTCCAATTTCGAGATATCGAAAACGCTTACGGCGGAGGGTGGGATGCAAGGGGATCTACTTCAAAATGATAAATGATGTTTGCGGATTATTAGGAATGGTACTCGGGGACACTTTGGGTTTGCTCTTCTACAATCCGATCCGTAACGTAAGCCGTCCCGTATGTTTAGCGTGCAACCCTACTGTATGTCTGCAGCGAGATATCTCGGAACCTCCCTACTCAATCCCGACCAGGAGATTTCTATTATCGGGGTCTGCCTTTTTTGCTGGGGTGGATACGCCGAAAGGGTGATAAACTTGAGCGATTCGCTGTATCCTTAACTTTTTATTATTAATATTTTTTAACTTGCTAAGGCGATTTTCGAAATTGGCTTTAATGCCGTGCAAAATGTTAAATAAAAATGATTTCGATCCATCTGACAAAGACGATTCGTAGCTGGTAGTGCGGATCTCGCGGACAGGACAATTCGACGGAATGGAGCCTATGTAGTACGCTATCCCGCACGGAATACAAAGGGATGCCCGAGCTCCCCCTCGGGTACAATAAATCAATCCCCTCGGATCCCGAGACCCGCTGTAGCAGGTGGCATGAACGCCTACCACCGCTCGCGCCTCTAATTCTCAATTAATGCGATCCCCGTTGTACTGCGCCAACGTTCCGTCTCTTCCTGCTGGTAGATTTTATTTTTACACGCGCAGTGCATGATTTTACTCCAAAATCGACGCTACAAAAATTCTAAACACAAACGCTGTTTGTACAATAGAGTCAATTAAATTTTGCATTTATGTGTAAGCTTCAGTAGTTCGTGGCGTGGGATCGAAAGGTCTAGGTCCGGACAGGATTACCGAGGATCAGAGACACAATTGCCGAATTTTACGGACTGACGCCTCACATCTGTGGACATCGACTCACCGTCGGCCCCACGGTGAGATGGGGTAGATGTAATTGATGAAAAGCCTCGAAGTTCTAATTGGCGAAAAATCGTTTTTCGGTGATGGAGCGAAAATATCCTCGAAACGGTCGATTATACGGGCTCTGACTCAATTACTCGCATAGTCCGTATCCCACTTTTAGTGTTTGATTATTTTTTTATATACGTTCACCATAATTTACTTTTTTTAAATAAAATATTTTGAAACCTTTTGCCGTTTGACAAACAGTGCTGAAAAATCCTTAATTCACGTTGTCCGTTGGTTCATCCCATACGGTGGATTCATTGGTGATACTCGTTACATTGGCCATAATTTGGGACTCTTCTGGTATGTCACCGATTTGTATGAGAATTACGAGGTACGTCGTTATCGAACCGACCATCTTAAAAACCATTAATTAACATCAATAAACATGAAATAAATCATTGGTGAAGTATGAATTCATTGATATACCCACCCCTTGAATAAAGCCGTAGTTGAGCGTGAAGAATCCGCAAGCGGTGAAAGACAATGTGTTCTGTGAAACTTGCAACGTGAAATCGAGAATCTGCACAAAAAAAGTAATTTCGCAGCAATGTATCTCTAGATCATAATATTTTGTAGGTAATAATTAATTGAAGCTGTATCGATCAGTGTTAATCTTGCCTCGTCTCTGAATGCCTTTCTCGTCGATGGTTCGTGAAGTTGACAGATAATGTTACCTGTTTCCTTTGCCTGAATAGATTTCAAAAGAATTTGAATTATTATTAATTCTTCGCTGTCACTGCGGATCAAATTATTCCGGCATCGAAGTATGTTTCATAATTTTTTCATCTCACTCTGACGGATGGTTTTCAAAATAATGTTCGAAAAATATAGTAATAATAGTAATAATTATACTTAAAAATATGTTTTCAAAATAATTTTCAACTTGATCCTGTTCGACCACAAGTGGTTCGTCTAGTCGTAATCACTTGTTGACCCTCAATCGAAAATCGTACATACCGCGTTGCTCGTTATATCGCAGCACGCGTTGATCAGAATAATTCGATAGATATAGAAGGCGAGCCAGCAACAGGCATCGGTCACATCCTCCGTTATATCTTCGTCAGTCGGTTTCCCCATAATAGTGTCGCAGGTGTTGTACAGCAATCCAGTTATCAGAGCAAAAGACACGATCATCGACAGTAGTACCTGAACGCCGAAAGTATCGTTTATCATGTTCGATATACCAATGAGCTCGTGATGATAGACTCTTGCTGCTCTCATCGCATTCTCATCGTCGTTCGTTCGATTCTCGAATATATGCTCGCTATTCAGTGCCTTGAGTTTCGTGTACTCCAAGACTCTCTTGTGCTGAGGTGAATCGTTCGTCGTCGTCAGCATTCCGGACAAACATTTATTCAACTGACAAAATCGCATACCCATGAAACTGTAAAAGAACAAATTTATTACAACTTCTTCTACCATTTGTCGACTTGATAAAAAAATATTACAAATCACAATTTCCTACCGTACTAGAGTGACGTAAGATATGTCCCCGACTGCAGTGAGAACAGCTGGATAATAACATGCGACGGAATCAGCAATGATAAAAGCAATCGAATCCCCATTTGGGCCACTCCACATCAGAACCGTAAACGTGAAGAGGAATATAAAGACGAATTGCGTAACGAGCATCGACAATTGTCGCACATAAATAAGTCTGTAATCCCGTGATATTCCCATTTTCTCCATTCTCATGTCAGAACTTTCCAAGCGTTCGACAATCTTTTTCACCCCTTTAACGCGCGCCCAGCCGAGGACGGTGCCGCATAAGTACAGACAAACGTTTCCGTAGAACAGCGCCTTGTACATAAATTTCGACGATTCCGATGGCTTTGCACCAAGAACAATGTCCATGTTTTGGATATTTATGTCGACGAGAGTACCGTATCCGGCCATGAGAATCAAAGTGTAGAGAACACTCGCAACCGGCCAAGGTTTACCCAGTGGAATTTCTATGACTCCCATACCGACGATCCAACCGCACAAGGTCATGGGAAACATCACTTGTTCAACAGTCCTTAGATTTATTTTCGTCTTCGATATTAACGCGACCAGTAGATTCTCACACCACATCTCAATTTATAATTTTAATCGATTTTAATAACAATTATTTTTATTACCTATACTCGAGGCACCAAGAGTTATGTTCGGGATTAAAATTTATACGACTGTCAAGTAATAAAATTTCAGGCTGTGCGAACACGACGGACTCCCGTCAGCGAGTAAAAAAGTATCGCGTGAGATAACGCTTCGTCATTAGAAGACGGCCCTAATAAAGAAAGTCATGTATAACGACAATGGCTGTTGGAAGCTAATTAACTACCAACAAATGCTAAACGTAAATGTTCCGTACCAATACGAGCGTTGTTTAAGTAAATAGCAAACAGTTTGTGATGTTTCTTTATTTTTATTCTCGTCCTGTAGAATATCGCCGCACCTTTTCGGACTGTTACCTCACTCGCGTGCGTCAAGTTCTTGTTATTTAGATTTGAGGTATACTGGGACGATACTTTTATCAATAGCTGGGGATTAATATTTTAACCGTGTTTGAGCAAAAATTGGCGTGTCTACCTAAATACAACTTTGTTTTTTCGTGGTCAACTTTGATTATTTTAATAACTCAGGTAAATTGTTTGTTAATATAACTTCTTTGCTTAAAAAATATATATATTTATAAAAAATATATATATTTACGTGATCGAGAAGAACTTGAGGGGAGCGCGCACAGTAGTATGGATCAGTGTGCGGACAGACGAGCCAACGGACTCTGTACTTTCATAATTCGTTCGTCAATGAAAAGAAAGAAATATGATAAAGAGATAACGTGCATTCATGTTCCATTAGAAAATTACATTTTATAAAAATAACGTGGTCCCGGCCGAGCGATGTAATTACTCACATCCATTAGATCGAGGATCGTACGAGAGATCGGAAAATTTAATTTTTCACATTCGTTACATATATGAGTGACGCGTTCGGAGTTTCCTGTGGACACTGTGCATAATTAAAAATAATTGTCGTTATATATATATATATATATATATATATATATATATATATATATGTACAGTTGCCGTCGAGCTGAATAAGCACGAGGGCGCAGCAGATGCAGGTACAGGATAAACTATTATTTCTTTTTAATGTTTTTTACGATGCGTAGGCTCACCACTGAAATCCATAAGAATCACTAAATACGTCGTCACGGTGCCGAAAAACTGCAAAAATCAGTCTGTAAGGAAATTTGAAAAAAATTTCGCTCGAGTTAAAAATAATAAAAATCGCTCACGCCCAGTATGAATTTGTGGCCAAGAGTGAAGAATCCAGCTGGACTGAACAACAGAGGGTCTTGGTTAATTTGTAACGAGAATTGTCTTATCTCGTGGGTCAATTCGGGATCTCTGACTGACTCGTGAACGCAGTGAATAATTTCTCCTGTTCGATGAGCCTGCATACAAAAAAGAAAAAAAAGAAAAAAAGACCCACTACAGTTCGTATATTGCGAAACGAAGGATAATGAAAATTAAAACGATTCTTACCTCAGCGCTAACTTCGTCACAGGCTTGATTAATCATTACAAGCTTCGCGAAGTATGCGATGCAATTACAGAGCAGAACGGTAATTCGAATGTTTCGTCTATCCAGCGACGGATTCATAATTACGGTGTATAAATTGTATGTTTCCCCCGTAAACATTACAAAATAAGCGGTTATCTCCAGCGCCATTTGTACACCATAAGCTTTGTTCAGGTCCTTCGATATCGAGCTCAGCTCCAGGTGCACGTGTCTTGGCAATTTGATGAATCACCGAGTAAAATATATTGCCCTATTCTGAAATTGGTACGATCGATAGCCAACGCTGCTCGTACTTACTTGATTATCCGAATGACATTTTTTCGATTTTTACTACAGTTCAAAATTTGACGCGTGGCCATCGCAAATGGTTTATCGATGACTGTACATTGAAAGGGTCTTGCGATATTCTCGAGAACCTCGTTCGCTTTACGGAACCGCAGTCCTATAACCCTGGATCAATACACAATGAATAAAAATCAATCACGATAGTTACCTCTAGATAGAGATTTAACACCTCAATTGCTGTACGAAAAAGGATGCGTATATTTTACCTGACTGCCGTCGAAAAATAAAAAACAACGATAGAGTTAATGTGGAAGGGATGATGAAGAACTGTGACAACGATTATTATCTGATGGACGGGAATCACGTTGATGAGCCACAATACATCTATCGCGTTCAGACTGACAATAAAAATGAGCCAAAAAACTACTACAGCGATTCCGATGTTGAAAGTTCTGTTGTAATCGAAAGTGGCGCCGAGTTCCTGCAGTGTCTCGTCGACCTTCTTTAACTTCCCACCGAGAGTGGAGCACATCTATTTTTTTCAGAAGAGAAAGAAAATATCTATGTGTTGCCCGATCGCGCATCGATTTGAACTATTCGATTTGAACGTTCATACGTACACCCTGGTGATACCAGCTGAGAATTTGAGCGAGGCCGGCTATCGACGCGTTTATGTAAACCGTGTACATTATAATCACTTCTGAGGTTCCGAACCAGTCGGAATTGAAGCAGAAGTTGAGAGTGAAGCCCAGCGCGACACAGTAAAGCGACGTTACGGTTATCGCGTAGATCAGACTGAATGCAGGACGTTGGCGTTCCATGGGATAACGAAAAACACCGTGGCCTATAATCGCGAACATTATTTGCAGTGGTACGAGTGATTCGATAACATTTTTTGGCTTCCACGTCATTTTTTTTTTTTTTTTTTTTTTTTTTTTTAACTCCTTCGTTAATCTACTTCGGCAACGCTCTACAACTGACTAACGAGATCGTGACGAGATGTTCGAGCGGCGAGGTGCGTGGTACCGGTCATGCGCACAAAGTTGCGTTTATCACGTTTCTTCTTCTTTCATTTTTATTTTCCATGCGTAACACTGCTCTCTTGCAAAACAATAATTACATACATAATTGTTAATGCAGTAAACTTGGGTATATGAATATCAGACGAAAGGCTAACCCATTTGTACGAGAATCACCAAGTACGTCGTCACGGTTCCGAGAAACTGCAACAACAAAAAAATGTTATCGTTGATGATAATATTTAAAGCCGTTGAAAAATAATAATAGTAAATTCACTAACCCCTCGTACAAATTTCCAACCAAGAGTGATGAGACCAGCCGGACTGAATACCACACGATTCTGCATAATTTGAAGCGAGAATTGTTCTATCTCGTCGAGAAATTCAGAGTCACCGATTGTCCCATCCATAAGGTGAAGAATATTTCCCGTTCGATGAGCCTGCGCGATGTTTCAGGGTTTGGAGCTGATAAATTTTATAATCAACGAAGGATTGAAAAGAACGGAGAACGTTTACCTCACAGCTGACATCTTCGCAGGCTTGATTCATTAGTATGAGCTTTGTCAAGTACGTTGTACACCAAATACAGTGAACGATAATTCGCCAATGTCGTCTAGGTATCGAAGGATCGCTACCGACTTTGCAGATGTCGTAGAGTAGACCCGTCAGTAATGCGAAATAAGCAGTTATCTCCAGCGCTACTTGTACGCCGTAAGCTCGATTCAATTCTCTTGATATCGTGCTCAACTCCAGATGTACGTGTCTTGCAAAATAAAATAGGCATTTGATGAATAATAAATTGCGAGTTGAAAAAACAATCTGCATAGTTTGTTACTTACTGGATTATCTGCATAACGTTTTTTCGGTAGTCTGCATCTTTGATGAAAATGTTCTTTGTTGACCTCGTGAGCGTTGAAATAGACACTTTGTTTCCCAAATATCGCCACGCTTGATTGTTGACCGGTCGCCGAACGGGAGCGGCGATCTTCTCGAGAAGTTCATTCGCTTTATGGAATCGCATTTTTACGAGCCTGAAGAGATGCCATAAAGTTAGTCCAAGAATAATTATCGCTCCATTAGTCCCAATTATTGACGGATATGATGCGAAGAAAGTCGTTAACTAACGGATGCTTGACCGTTCGCAAGTTACGCTTCAGTACTGTACACAACCCCTTATAAATCAACAATTTCTTTATAAGACCCACGGAATGACATGAGGAAATAGTTAATTTATTAGGGCTGTATGCAAGTGCCTGTGAGTGGCTCCGTAAGGACGACAGACCAACTGACAGACAAATAAAACCAACAAGTATTATTTATGTATATAGAGAATCGATTTACCTGGCGGCGACTGAAAAGTTGATAATAACTATGCAGTTTATGTGTAAGGGATGATGGAAAACCGTAATGACAATTAAGATATGGCTTATCGGCATAAGGCTGAAAAGCCACAAAACGTCTATAGCATTGAGAATGGAATAACTAAGTATCCAGGAGACGATCAAAACGATTTCCCTGTTCATAGTCCCAGTGTAATCGAAAGTTGCTCCGAGTTCCCGCAGGGTCTCGTCGATCCTCGACATCTTTTGCACGAAATCGGAGAATCTCTGTTCCCACACGATGATGAGCGGAAAGAAAAACAGATGAAAAATCGTAACAACTCGATGCCTCGTTTTCGTCGCACAACGATTCAAAATTTATCGTATGTGTACGTACTCTCGCATGATACCAGCTGAGAATTTGACCAATTGCAGCAACCACCGCGGCGGAATAAAATATACGGAAAAATATTTGCGACGCGTACTTGTACCATGACGATTCGAAGCATAATTTTAGAGTGAATCCTATCGCCGTGCAGTAAAGCAACGATACGGTTATCGCGTAAATTAAACTTAATAATGTGTGTCGCCGTCCCGGTGGATATTGAAAGACACCGTGACCGATAATAGCGCTCATCATTTCCAGGGGTAGGACTGCCTCACCAAAGCTCTGTGGACGCCACTTCATATTTTGTTTTTATATTTCCGTATCTACACTCGATAATTTATTAACTTCCCGAGGCTCGGCAAACGACTAATAAGTTTTCGTGCAAACAGAATTTACAAACGGCGAAATGCCTTTTCTTCGTCGGATCATTATAATTTGTTCCGCATATCAAGATGCACGTGAACCCCTCTCCTTGACACTCGCACGCTATACATTCGTGACTTATTAACTCAACTACTACGGGGAGAATTCGCTTGTATTGGGTGTTCTATATGCTATCGATTATTCGAGAAATGGAGTGACGCAGACAATTATCAACGGGTACAATTGTAAACATCGCATAATGCCCATAATTATTTTTATTTTATAAAATGCACTATTACACAGGAAAAGTGCCACGTGCAAGTAAAACCGTCCGATCGTATCACACAGCGTCGACAAGAGGATATGAAATTCGACGAGGGAATGGTCAATATTTCAAGGATAAGCAGTATTGACACCACCGTAAGGAGGGGGGAACATAATAATAACAACAACATTGGTACAAATATAATTTTTTTCTTGCCCTGTGTTGGCACAAACTGAGAAACCGAGGCGCGAAACATGTGCATATACAAAGAACTTGTAAAGGGTTGATAATTATGCAATTATTATTGCTGTTATTATTGATCGTTCTGTATAAAAATCACCAAGTATGTCGACACTGTTCCAATGAACTGCGAAAAAAGCATGAAGATAATTGTTGAAGCTGTTGATAAAAAGAAGAAATAAAGAGAAATTAGGCACCTACCCCTCGTAAAAATTTCCAGCCAAGCGTGACAAGTCCAGCCGGACTGAAGAAAAGGCGATGCTGCATAATTTGAAATGAGAATTGTTGTATTTCGTCGGATAATTGAGGGTCACCGATCGGCTTCTCCATTCGGTGAAGAATATTGCCCGTTCGATGAGCCTGCGAAGGGTCCCAAGGGTCCTCAATCGTACATTGTTTGGAATTAACAAATTTTTTAATCAAGGAGGGCGAAAAACACAAGAGCAGTTTCACCTCAGCGCTGATAGTTTCGCAGACTTGGTTAATTACTACGACCTTTGTAAAGTACGTTGTACACCAAATAACTTGCACGGCTATTCGCACATATCGTCTACGCGTAGAAGGATCGATGGCTGTTCTGTAGATATCATACAGGAGACAGGTTGTAACTATGAAACAAGCAGCTATCTCCAGAGCTACTTGCATGCCATAAGCTCGGTTTATTATATTCGAAATGGCGCTCAGCTCCAGATGAACGTGTCTTGAAAATTGCCAAGTACTTAATACAACCGGTATTCAAACAAAAAAATAAAAATGACAGTCAGCTAATACTCACTTGATTATGTAAATTAGGTTTTTTTTATACGCGGCACTGCGAAAAAATCGTCTCGAGGATATCGTGAATGGGATAACACTTATTTTTCGTCCTAAATATTTCCACCATCGATCATTGACCGGTTGTCGAATAGGCTTGGCAATCTTTTCGAGTAGTTCGTTTGCTTTGCGAAATCGCATTCCTACGAGACTGTCAAGATTTCGTTAGTTAAGCAGATACATTTCTCAGTTTGTACTTTTTAGTGTAACTCTTATTTTTTCACACGGACATGTTTGAAGTTTACCTGACCACGAATGAAAAGTTGTATGTAACCATAGAGTTTATGTGAATGGGAAGGTGAAGGATGTTGATGACAATTGATATTACTTCGAAGGGTACATAGGCCATGAGCCACAAAACTTCTGATGTATTCAGAATGCATGTGACGAGTATCCACAGGATAATCGTTGTAATTCCCAAATTCAGAGACTCAGTGTAATCGAAAGTTGCTCCAAGTTCCTGCAGAGTCTCGTCGATCTTCCCCATCCTTTGGATGATATCGCAGAACCTCTGTTTGCACGTCATGATAATTCACACAACCACCAATTTTACCAACTTGATGGTTCTTTCGAGAAAAAAAAAAAAAATCGTATGCACGTACTTCCATGTAATACCAGCTAAGAACTTGAGCGAGGATAGCTATCGCTACGTTCGCGTATACGATATTAATGAACATGTCGGAATCGTGGTCGTACCAGGGCGAATCATAGTAGAATTTCACGGTGAACGCCATTAAGAGGTAATACAGCGACGTTGCCATTATCGCATAAGTTAAGCTGAATCTCGGATGTCGTCGTCCGGGTGGATAATAAAAAACGCCATGACCTACAATCGCGAAGGTCGTTAACAGAGGTAGAAGACACTCGATAAAATTCCTTGGACGCCACGTCATTTTTCTTGTTTTTTTTTTTTTTATTTTTCCACCGAATTGTCAATTAACTCCAAGACGTTCCGCAATTGACTAACGGTCGAGATGCGCCAATATACGCGGAATGTTGAAGGTTCCATTTTTTTATTTTTTTTTTATTTATTGCATTAATTTTTATTCCCACATCGAGATGTACATACTTCTATCGTCGCTTAACACGAGACAGATAACACGATGAGTTATTGGCCCCGATAAGCCCATTCTCGCACGCTATTCACTATATATATTTATCCGCCTGCTAAAGTTACACCGTTATCAAATTATCCCCGGGGCTGCTAGTGAGTTTTATTCTTATGCTATTACTAACTATTATTCATATGATACGATGAGTCGGTAATTTTTTCATCGGACATCGTTGAAAGGGAATCAATACGACGGGCAATGTCACTGTAAATCTTTTAGTTTGTGGCCCGTGGATCGCACAAAAAATCGTATTTTTTACCGATCGTATCTGGGGGGAATAACGTTCATTTGTATTAGAATAACCACGTACGTTGTTACCGTCCCGAGCATCTGAAGAGCAAATAAATTATACACATAATTATTACCATTACAACATACGAATACGTTTATACATAAAACAAACAAAAAAATATCGGTATGACGCGTACCGATCGAACGAATTTCTTGTCCAGAGTGAAAAATCCGGCAGGAGTGAAGGACAATGAATTCTGCATAATTTGCAAAGAAAACTGATTTATCTCGTCTCTAAACTCCTGTTTATCGTAGATTACGGTTGATTCGTGAATAATCTCAAACGTTCTGTTAGCCTGTGGAAAAAAACGGAACTCTAAAACTTAAAAAAGCAAGCGACGAAGGTAATTTTACCTCGAAGACTGCATCACCGCACAAACAATTGACAATCATAACTTTCCCAAAACGAATAATTAACCAAATAAACAGTACGCCTATCCGTATTTCACGCTTCGGCTGTCCGGTATTTACGAAATTCAAGTACAAGTCATAGATCAATCCTGTGAATAATGCGAAATACTGTACAAGCTGCAGCAATATCTGTACACCGTAGATTTCGTTCAGGTTTCGCGATATGCCGCATAACTCCAGATGCACCTGCCTAGTTGATTGAATTATTGAACTATTATTTATCTATATTTTTATCCATCTATAAACATTTATTACATTTAATACCCACTTGAGAATCTGTATCAAATTTGTTGGATAATCGTCTCTCGTTGCCGCCCTCTCGGAAATTATCGAATAATCTTGACCCACTTGAGACTTCTTTTGACGAAGAAATGACATTGTCGTGCAGCTTATACTGCGTCGTGGCTTCGCTATCGTCTCGAGAATTTGATTCGTTGTCCTTAAACGAATGACAATCTGCCTGAGAAGTATTATCAAAATTTTACTAAGTCTATTGTCATATACCAATTATTTGCCAATTCGATAATAAAATTAACCCCAAGTCAATGATAATTAAAAGAATTAAAAAAAAAATTTTAACTCAATATTCACCTGACGATCATGGAAAAGTTTAAAATGGCGGAACTGCTAACGTGAAACGAATGATGGACGACAGCGCTGAACCATATCATTTCAAAAATAGTCATGTCGTTAGTCTTCCAAACCATGTCGGCGGTATTGAGGATGAAAACGATGATTATTTGAATGACGATAGCTCCGACGGCCCATCGAAAAGTATGCTTGTAATGGCAATCCGCCCCCAATTCTCTCAGAGTATCGTCGATCGCTGAAATCCTCTCCACTATTCGGCCGCTTTTCTTCGTTGTCAATGAGAATAAAAAAAAGCTCCATTATAATCGGTCAAACTAAAAAAAATGAACAATCGTATCCCACACACTTTGTAATAATACCAACTGACAGCCGCCGTGCAAGTGTTTATAATCGTAGCGAAATAGCACATGTAGAAAAAAATTGTTTCCTCGATAGTTTCGTTGGTATAGGTCAGCGCGTAGATTACCGTGTAATAGAGCACTATTGGAAAAGATAATGACGCGAAAATTGTGTACAACATGCTCAATCGGATTCGAGGCTTGCCCGCCGGGCAGTGAAAGACTCCATGACCGATAGCGGCGTACATGGTCATCAGCGGGAGAATCGATTCGACGTAATTTCTCGGTGGCCACGTCATCCTTTCTCTGATTTGTATAAAAAATGTTTAAATTCTACGTTGGCGCGCTAATCCGGTAACTTGCCACATCGTAACTGTTCGAAAAAAAAACTCTTCGGTTCACCAAGGGGGTACGAACGCGAGCACAAATTACGTACATAAATTTAAGTGGTACGTGTTACGATATGGTCAGACTGTGTCGCAGAGTCTTGCGATTCCCCTGGGCGACGAGACTTCCCGTTCGAAACAGAAGATTGACGATACTGACGCTGAAAAAAAATTACCTTGTCGACTAACTATCTCGCGATCGCAATCGGACGGTAATGAATGAGAATGTCAAGACCGGATACCTTTCGCAAGAAAAAAGCAATTATTTCCCGGAAGGCCCCAACTACTCTAATTAATTAAGAGCTAAAATTTGAAGAAAAAAAATGTGATAACTGATAAGAAGATCGTTTCGCGTCCAATAGGAAATTTATCGGTGGTTTTATTAAGCATCATCGCGCGCCAATTAAATTTGCATGGCCGAACTCGGTCGACACTAGGGGGGGTTTGCGATCTGGTGCTGAACCGCCGAAGTCGGCAGGGGGTTCTTCAACGAAACACACAACACATGTAACTAAAGCTCGATTCACTGTGGGGTGTCGCAGAATCGTTGGAGATTCGAGGGGTGGCACACATAGCATCAGAACGCCGGCGCATCGTCAATAGCTACTCTTGCTTAGAGAAACCGTACATAAAGATTATGTTATCCAGTGCCATGTGTGCGCGGATTATAGGCAGGATTGAGGATGCGCGTATCACGCTTATTCGCTACGCTCCTTCAGGAACGGAATAGTAAGTTGTTTCAATGCAGCGCGTGGAAACTGGCTGAAAATTTGCCTGTTTTATACAAAGTCGTCGTTTGAATCGCAGCAAAATTTAAATATATCTTGTAAAATAATTTTTTGCCCGACCAATTATCATTTCTTTTGGTTCGATTTTGATTAAAGTCCATTGCTTTTCAAATTTTTTTTTATCGTTGATGTTGAGTGCAACATTTGTCTTGACTGCTTTTTTTTGTTCCTTGGATACAAATTGCATATACGAGGGTAGAAAGAAAGAAGCGCGGCTCTCAATCGTTTGCCGGGGGGAAAGTGATCGAAAAGTTCGCGGAGGAGAAAAGGGCGTCGATCCGTGAAGTTGGCTTCCAGTAATCCTATTCTTTTTCACTTAGTCAGTGAGTGTGAGCGATCCCGCGGGAACTGTGCACGGTCCAGCGGCGGGGCAGGACACGTGTCCAGATGGGCTCGAGAGGCCTCTCCTCGAGCATATGCGATAAACGGTGAGAAGTCTTGACGAGACGACGATCCCATCCGCGGTGATGAAGATAATGCCAGAGGAAATTGAATTATCTCTTGATCGATCGTATTCCGCCGAGAAATAAGAGGCTTCGCGTAATTATACAATTACCTTTATTATTCCTATTCGATTGATAATCACATCATTTTACAGGACATATTTACAATTAGCATATTATATTATTCGATAAATATTCATATATTTTTATCAATATCTATCGATATGTAGTTGAGAAAATAATTACAATGGATCAACGATATGATGCGTTCAGAGGTAGCAAACAATTTAGTCACAGAGAAACACCGATGTTTCTCGATATTTATTTTTCTACCGATTGTTCCCTCACGCCTCGAGGACGTGGCTCAGATAAGCGATGTAGCATATTGCTAACCGTAGGATCTCGATCTTCGAGAGCTTTTTGTCCGGCGGCAGCGTAGGCAGTAATTTTCGAAGTTCGGCGAATGCGAGATTAAAAGCCTCGACTCTCACTCGTTCCCTGTTGGCGAGTTATCAATTACTTCCCGGAGAATCTCAATTATCCCCTTGAAGAGGTGAAAAATCATTCGGTTTTTCTTTAAAAAACAACACAACAGAATTTAACTGAATGAACTCACCGAGTCGCGTGAGCAGTTCGATATTTTTGTGTAGCTCTCCTTCGTCGCCGTCGCTCCTCGCGAGATAAAGTTCCCGAGCCAAGACCCACTCCACTGGCCATATTGTGACTTCCGTTAACCATCGAGTTCTCCCGGTCTCTACGTGACAAAAATAATTACCTTCGATCTTATTCTTATCCCGTTAGCACATATTTATCGTTAAACCCTTCGTGTCCAAAGTCTATATCCCATTAAAAAAAAAAATTGTTTTTCTCAACAGCTCGACGTTTTACGGAATTAAAATGTTTGAAGAATATCACGTTTGAAAAATGTACTATTTCTATTTTTTACTCCGAATGGTACATTACTATAGACATGTTCCTATTGGTAACATTTTTCCAACAATTTTTTTTTTTTTTACTCGAATTGACGAAGATAATTTCAAAAGTAGTTGTTCCACCAAAAAAGTATGACAAATATGGCACTCCGGACATTAAAAGGCTACAGTCAAGCGAACAACCGAGAGAATTTTTTTTATTTTCACTTTTTTTTTATTTTCAGCGCGAATAAAGTAAAGACAATATCCTTCAATATTTTCGGTTATTTTTTTTTTTTTATTATTATTTTTTTGAACATGATTTTTTAGGAAGCCATTGTTAAGGGATCCCGAAAAATAGTGTGCTCTAAAAAAAATGCGTCACGAACCTTCGTCTTGGCTGAAGACTCAAATTGCAACAAGTCGACAGTGGCAGAAGAGCTTCTCTGTCCATCATCGGCTACTCTGCAAAAAATGTCGTAACACAAAGACATTTAGGATGGAGGAAAAATAGAAGGGTTGCATACTCCTGCTCCGTTAATCCAATAATTCGTACAGCCAATATTTGGTGGATGGTACGTGCTCATCGAGCCAACGAAATTTCCGAATATACGGAGAGAAAAAGCTAAGAAATAACAGGGCCGGCGGGCCAACTCGGAGGAATATATCCCAAGGGAACTCTGCGTTCGAATGTTCGATTCGATTGAACGAGAAATGGAAAAAGAGACGAGAAAACATCTGTCCTCAGAATCCACAGGGACCGCTACATTATTAAAATGAACGAGGACCACCGCACTTTATGAATGAGGCATGCGGTCGTGGCTTATCAAGTATTGAACTATAAAAGGTGGTGAAAAGCCCCGTTCTTTCGATTCGCATTCGACGCTATCGCGCAGTCCCTCGTTCGGCCAGATTTTCATGGTAAACCGGCCATTTGTATGGATGCGACACGTACGCTCACCAGTAACTTCGTTAATATTGATCACACGATAGAGAAGTGTAAAATGTCGTTTTTATGTCAGGCTTTTGGATTTTTACGAGGCAACTACGAAGCTGTAGTGGGAACCCTTCGATACTCTAAGATAAAAAATAGATATCTGATGAAATTGGATTTTGCCGATTACTTACCTTTCACTAAAGATTCGATAATCAAGTTTTCCCGGATTCGCTAAAAATCATTTGCTTCACTGGGTCTCAGTATCATTGTAGAAATTCGAGTTCGCTGGTTCGAGCCACCTTCACTGTCAAATTTTTCACTGCATATTCACTAACAACTGTTAAATTTTCACCTGTTTGTTAATTAAATTAACAACTTCCTTGTATGTTTTCGAAAGATGTTTATTAATTTTTTCTTTGCGGACACTGTTAATGCGCGCGGTACAATGCTTGTCGAGCTCAAAAGTGTATCTGATACGATTTCGATCTGTACCGAGTGGTCCAGCCCAGAATCCGCGATATCGTCAGAGGGTGGTTTCCACCCCCTCGAAAGCCACGCCCCTCGCCTCCAGTAACCCCCGGATTCTCCAATGAAAATCCATTTTGCGGGCCGATGGCAACACGCCCCATGGAATTGACGCCATTGTACTGCAATAATTCATCGTTTTTTTTCGCAGGAATAGTATGTTCAATGATATAACTATAAAATGCTCGACAGTATCGCGGTTCTTGCGTCATAAATATATATACATACATATTTTTTACAATCACGATCACGATTTACTAATTGCATAGGCTCGCGAGTCTCGGAATAAAAAACCTACAATCGAAAATACAAAGCAAAAGCATATAGTCTCGGAAATACTAAGCATAGAATCGGGGACAAATAATTCGAAAAAGATTAATAGCAAATGGCACAGCGGGGCAAAACGGGATTGTGAGGGCAAAACTCAATTTTCCAATCATTTTTGGATGCCCCATTTTGTCCCAACGATACGTCTGAATTTTTACACCCGTTTTGTCCCACGTACCACCATCGCTATAATCTCAAAGTTATTGAAGAATTGCGTTTTGTTTCATTATCCTGTTTTGACCCGGTGTGCCATTTTGCCCCGCTCTCCCCTACACCATTTCAAAGTTAGTGCATTCAATAAACATTACATGCCCACAAATTTACACCATTTTTTTTCGTTAAAAATACGGCTCGTTGTCCAAATTATATTTTTTAGATCCTTATAAAATTGTTTTGAAAAATATAAAACTCCTTTAATTTCTTATATCAGAACCTGACGTAAAAGACCTGATATCAGGACTTTTTTTCGTTACCAGAAGGCCCTTATAAACAATCAATCATAGGAGATGTTCAATTTGCAGCAAACTCTTTCACATAAACAAAAGTATTTTGTACAGTAATTCGCTTAATCTTCAAGATCCAAGTCCGATTATTCAGCGTGATTTCTTTTCCGAAGTTTAGTGAGGTATACAACGAAAAGAAAGAAGAACGCCAAAGGAAACAAAAAAAAAGCCCAGTGAGGTAGCTTAGAAAAGACGATTTCTCCGCGTTTATTAAGGCATCCCAGATGCGTCTCGGAGGGACCACCTGATCCTCCCGAGAAATCCATACTCTCATCTTAGTGATAGACAAAACCAAGACGTCCTCGTTTCCTGCTGCGAAGGGTGAAAACTTGAAAAAACAAAACAAAACAAATATGAACCCGCAGTTTATCCCAGTGCAAATTCATCTGCAACAAATTGCTAAGGCACAACCAAAGTTCTTCATGGTTGAATAACTTATCAACCCTTGACTGTAATAATACATTATTGAGAAAGCTTCATGACGTCGAGTGGCACGTGCCGTCGCGTGTGTGATCCAAAAGCCGATATGAGAAAGCAACGATCACGGTACAAACATCGACGACAATGATATTTTTAATACAGAGGAAAACACGTGTAACTATGCCCATACAACGTCGCAACGGATCGCGTAGAACGATGAATGAGTGTGCGGTGAAAGTGTCATGGGATAGTTCACACCTCGTTACTCGGAAACACACAACCCTCCGCGTACACTGCAATCCAACTTTACGAAGCAACTCCCACCCCAAGCCCCTTCCCCCTTCACGTAACACGTCACCATCCCTTTTACTCCTACGCGATTGTACTCGTGGGATTTTAAATGGTGGAATAACAGTCGTCAAACCTCGCGCGACACTTCGATGATTAAAATAGTGACAAGTTTGAGGGACAAAGGAGAGCAATGAAAAAATAAAAATGTCAAGTCAATGTTTGCACTCAATGGAGAAAGAACATTTCTGCGCATAGCTCTCTCTACGACAGAGTTCGTTCATCGATTTTTGGCATTCTCATAGAGGAAGCTATGCTCAAAATGGTAATTATGAAGCCATGTACAAATTACTTTACACCATCTTTTTATATTTATGAAAACCAAGTTTCCCGTATGAAGCAAACAAAAACATTATTTTTAAAAACCATTGATAATTTAAATATATTTTTCAATTATCATGAAATTATCGTGCGATTTTTTTCTTATACGAAAAAGCATCACAGTATTCTTCCAATCGGCAATGAAAAAGTTATCACTTAAAGATATTCACTTTCGGAACACTTTGAACACTACAGTGGTGTCAAATAGAATGGAAGGTGCAACGTAGTACACGGTCTGTCCAGGACGTTTGTATAGGGTTGTAAAAAAGAAAACGTCGTATTATTAATATCTTGGGATTATTTTTTCGTAACGGTGTTCTTCTCAGGTGAAAACAAAATCCTTAGGTTTGATTATAAAAAATTGTACATGTTTAATTTTTTTAATCGAAACAATTAAAAAAATGATATGGTATAACCACCCCCCCCCCCCTACCGGCAAAGGCTAATAATAAAAAATGGTGTCGAAAAATGTGTTTTTTATTAACATATAATGTTGTGATATATGTATATAATCTGCTACTAATCGATACAATTTAACTAGAGTAAGTCGGGGTGATATGGCCATGGTTTTTTAAACAATGAAGTTATCTTTTAGTCGGAAAGTTGGCAGCCGATGATCGGATCTTGACGAATGTCCAGCATTGGCCAAACTGTCGATTGACAATCGCTCCAACGTTGGGCGCAATAGTTGGCGACTTACCAAAGTTGTGCCAACGCTGGCGTATCGTCGTAATGATGCGTGTTTGGCAGTATCAAGTGGACGTTCGCTCACGGCGTCGAACGCCCAGCACCCGCTAGCGACGTTCCTCGGAAATCAAATTTGCACGACTGCTGAACCCTTTTTTATTATTACAGATTCCTTTATTATAGTTTTATCTACATTACTGTAGTGCAGACAGCCTAAGATTCATGAATATTATTAATTAAAGTGTAAATATAAAAATGAATTAATAAAACGTAGACTATTTAAAGCAATTGCTAAGTTAATATTAAGATAGAGATGCGGTAGACATGTTGCTTTTATATAAGATTCGAAACAAAAATCTTCAAGGTGAGCATAGCCGTGTGCGTAAGAGCGTGGACTAGTAGTCCCGGGGTCCCGGTTTCCAGCCCCCATTAATTACCCACACGGAAATTTATATATTTAATTTACATGTGAAATATATATGAACATATTTGGTATGTATGCACATATATTTAACATACACCTCCGTTTTTGTATATATGCGTTGATATATTTTGTATATACATTAAATATATGCAAAATACATACGTATTTATATTCGACGACAACACATACAAGTTACATACG
>JAPYZC010001452.1:0-29738 GCA_030522665.1 Ichneumoninae sp. A BG-2022a | reverse complement strand
AATATATAATATATAATATATAATATATAATATATAATATATAATATATAATATATAATATATAATATATAATATATAATATATAATATATAATATAATAATACCATCCACTATAATCAATAGATGCCTAAAATTTGTATAAACGACTCGCACTCGTCTGACAAGTGGAGTTTGGAGAAGCAATCCAACCTCCTTAAGGGCGATCTGAAAGACGGGGATGTGATTTTATTTTCGGTGTGGCCCTTTCTGGATTCCGCGGTTTCACGTACCGAGCCGTCTGTATATATGCGGGTATACGATGTTTTGCGTAATCGTGAAACAGAAGGAGGCGAAACCCCCGAGGGCGACCGAAGCGAGTAAGAAGGACCCTTCGAGTTTGCTGTGCGACGTACGCGCACGCACGATCTGCCTTGGTAACGTAATACTGTCGCATCTCGTTGCCCGACCGGGGCAAAACGACTGCCGCTCCGAGGTCCGGGGGTATGCATGCAAACCCAGTCATTAGAGCGACGTTCTGGGAGTATCGGGTTTCCATACCGGCAACACGATTGGGAAAAAAACCATACTGCACATACACACACGCGATACCGAAGCAATGCCTCTTGGCTCGGTCGGTCCGCGTTCGCGCAACCCTCGCTCGACGAACGTGATTGACATTTCTGATCCTGGCATATGGCTCGCCGGAGAGAGTAGATCGCTCGCTTGATATGCATCGGGAAAGAGATTGCCCATTGTCGAATGAGAGAGAGAGTACAGTGTATTGTTACGTGTCGGTTCGACAGCCACACTGCAGCTAGGTTATTAACGAAAGCGCTTGCGCGCCGGCGGGTGAAGTCTATCCGACGTGATTCCGGTGTGACGGTGCAGCATTACACATACGTAGACAACTCGGATGATGGAAAAACATGAGTGACGTTAGCGCGGTGGTTAGCGCTGTTACTTAGGAATCGACTAAACGGCACAGTAAGAAATAACTCCGTAAAATTGGAATACGTGTTTCATAATGCAAATTATGTTTATGAAACACATACGTGTTCCATAAATATAATTTTGTTTCGTAAGTTTCTTTGGGTTTGAATGTACGAACCTGTACTTTTATTTCCCGCGTCATTGACAATTTTAGTTTGTAGGTTTGTTTGTACAACTAGAACCGGAGTCTGCGATCGGAAAATGAACAAATAAAAAATCGGGGACGTTTGTGAACAATAACTTGTTGTTCAATGAAAAAACGAGTTTGTATTGAGTGAGGATGCATTGATCGGTAACCCTTAGGACTACCAGTAGAATTGTATCTGCCCAGGAAGAATTTTGAGCGTTACATCGGCCTTCTCTCAGTCCTTATCAGCACCTGATGCAGCACTCAATAATTTCCGTCGGGGACGAAGATCCTAGATCTCGAAGGAACGACCGGCAGGCGCGAGTTTCATCCCGATAGACGACCTAGTCGAATTTTTACGTCACACTTCGCCCATTCCTTCCGCGCCTTTGCGCTCCTGGATCGTGTATAAAATCTTTCGACACCGAGCCCATTGTCTTCTCGCGATCCGGAGTGACGATATCGCACTCTGGTACCGCGAGATCCTCGAAAACCCGTGAAAATTCGCAACGCGGAGCACGGATTTCACCGCCGATTTTCGTCTGGAAGCGTTAAAATTGAACAGTTCGCGAGCTTTACGGCGTCGGGCGAGCGACTGTACGCGATCGTTCTATCGTCGCATATCGGGTTCTCTTGGCTTGTTCCGCCGACGAAATAAACCACTAAAAACCGGCGTACGTACGGAGGGCGGAGGGTTCGGATAACGCCAGTCGCACGGAGTATATGCGTCGTATAAAGTTGGCGCGCAAGCCCATCTAAACGGGATTAACGATTCGACGAGCTCGAGCGACGTTCGATTCCCCCGAGGACCGTATCCATGAAGGGACGAGGAATGGAGAGCTCGCCCCGCGCTCGCCGAACGCCGGACGAGTCCAGCCTCCCCACGCCCGACGGGCATGTTTGAAATAAAATATTTAAAGCGCCAGAATCGGTCATTTCGCGAACAGCGTGTATCCGAGGGCCTCCCTACCCTAGAAACACATCGACCGACAACTACGACTCTCCATCAAAACGTCCGACGTCCGTTCTCATAAACTTTTTATCCAAACCCCGCACAATCCGCCCCTTCCCACCCCAACGCGGGTCGTCATTAACATTAAATTTCATCCGTCAAAACAGCCGATGTCTCCTGTAACATGGAATTTTCATGATTCGCCGATAAAACTTGCGTACACCAGTAAAATATTTAGTGTTACGATGGATTAAAAAAAAAAACCAATCGCGAATAACCGGACGATATTTTTCATTCGTTTTATGAACTCATATTTTCGAGTGAAAATCCGGGGTACCAATAAATAAATAAATGCGCGAGAATGTATTATACTTTTTTTCATTTGATTTTTGCACATATCAAATATGAATCTGGTACACTTGGAAAATATTTATGGTTAGGAAGAACGAAAAATGAAACAAACCGCGAACAACCGAACGCTACATCCGTTCATAAAACGAAATATCCATTCATTTTACGAACGAATATTTTGTCTCTTGTGAACGAAAAATGGCAAATAAATTTGTATCTGTAAGAATATACATTATATATGCTCGGGTATATAAAAAATATATGATTTATATACAAAATATACTTTCGGGCGGAAAATGTCTCATTTTAAATATAAATTTCCCCCGCATACTCTTTTTTCCTTCCGGGGTACCGCAATCCGATTCGCAGTCTACACAACAGCCAAGACTCTCGAGAGGTAAGAGAGACAAGCCAGATACACCTACAAATAATCCGCCCCGAAGAGCCCGCCCGGTCTTCGCGCCGGTGCTCCAGCGATTTTTTAGCGAACCTCGCGCCGCCGTCCTTCCTCCAGCCTGCGTAAAACCGGGACGTCAAATTGGTCCCGGTGACGAGAATTCTTGTTCCCCGTTTCCCCGCAGGATCGCACAACGAGAGCTTTCCGTCGCACTTTCACTGCCGCTCTCGCCCAAGCTCGAGCCGTCGGCTTCGAAGCCAAACCACCCCATCGGGCTCGGTCTTGGCTCCGCTCCCCTCGCTGCCGGATGCTCCTCCGCCCTCCTCGCGGGGCCGTTCGCTCCTATCGAGAAGTACATAATCCTGGAGGCCTAATAACATATTCCTCTTGGGAGCGAGGCGGGAGAGTCAGGTAGAGGCCGCGCACAGCCTGCACAGTGCGTGGAGGACCGACCGGATATCTCCGCGCACCGCCCGCAGAAGCGAGCGAGACGGTGCGGCTTGTCCACCCTCGTCTCTTCGACTCGCCCTCCGCCTCCGCTAACCCTCCGATCCAATTCCATCCGTCCATAGGGGGATGCGAGAAGCAAGAAGCGCCGAAGAGAACTCACGCACTTCGCGGGATCGACGGAGAGCGAAGTGTCCCGGTCGGAGCCGGTGCGAGCGAGCTGGCAAACTGCGTGAGCCGATCCGAGGACTCGGTACGCTCCGTCCTCGCCCGCAGCCGAGGATCCACGCGACGGCGTCGGAAAAAAAGGAACGCGTCTATCGAAGGTCGCGACGAAATTGGACGGTTCACGGGCTATTACCTTGGCACGATCGTCGTTGACGATAAATTTTCGTAAACCTCGTTACGCGGACGACTAACACCGGTTTAGGAGACACAACCGGGAGACGACGGGAATTTCCCGGTCATTCGCGGAAGACGCCTGCACCTGGAGCCTCGGGTGCTCTGGCACTGACGCTGATGGATTGGAGTGGGTGTTGCATTTAGAAGAAGCGCTCCGAGGATTAAAGATGCAGAAGAGAAATTGGCAATTTTATTGAGTATTCTTTTATTGGCTAAGCAGATTCGATTGATCAACGCGGAAATGTCACCGGTAGGCTGGAAGGATGTGAGGATCAAAATCGAAGTTGTATTTAGAACAACGTTCCAAGGATTAAAGATGCAGAAGAGTAATTGATAATTTTATTGAGTATTTTTTTATTGGCTAAGCAGATTCGATTGATCGACGCTGAAATGTCACGGGTAGGCTGAAGGCATGTGAGGATCTACGTTGAAGTTGTATTTAGAACAACGTTCCAAGGGTTAAATATGCAGAGGAGAAATTGGCAATTTTATTGGGTACTTTTTTGTATTGGCTGAGCAGATTAGACTGATCGACGCTGAAATGTCTCCGTTGAAGTTGAAGTCGTATTTAGAACAACGTTCCAAAGATTAAAAATGCAGAAGAGAAATTGGCCGTTTTATTGAGTATTTTTTTTATTGGCCAAACCGATTGGATTGATCGACGCTGAAATCTTACTAATATGTTGGAGGAATGTGAGGATCGAAGTCGAAGTTGTATTTAGAACAACGTTCCAAGGGCTAAAGATGCGGAGGAGAAATTGGCAATTTTATTGGGTATTTTTTTTATTGGCTAAGGAGATTCGATTTATCAACGCTGAAATGTTACCGGTAGGCTGTAGGAATGTGATAATCGAAATCGAAGGTGTATTTAGACCATCGTTCCCAGGATTAGCGATGCAGAGGAAAAATTAACAATTTTTTTTATTGGCCAACAGATTGGATTGATCGACTCTTAAGTTGTTATCCCTAGGCTGAAGGAACGTGAAAATCGGGCCTGGTTTACCCGCGTCTGTGTGCCGTTCAGTATAGAGCAAGGTAGGGTAGGCGTGGCGAAGGGGTTGAAATCTTGGTGGAAATTGTGAGGATCAGCGAGATCGTACTCGCGGGCCTAATTACCACGAGAATGTGGTATAATCAGCCGAAGAAGCAGTGGAGGCGGCTCGGTTTAGCGGTGGGCTTAACACTTATCGCAGCGGAGTCTTTCACTTGGCCAATTACGCGTCATAGGAGTGCGTGCGGCGACGGTCGGAAGGCCGTAGTTACAGTGGCAACGTAGTGTATGTATAGGCGTCGTTGGTACATGCCTCGCGACGAAGGGACGTCGTACGGTAATCGTTCCTAAAGTCGGCGATGAGAGTCGGGCAGGAGGAGCGCACTATGCTCGAGAGCGCTAAACGTTAAGGGTGGGCGTCGCGTTTGGGGGAACGAAGTTGCGTATTACTAAACCGGCTAATTCGACTGCTACGACCGGCGCTGTAGTACCCTCCGCAACCGCACTCGACGGCTTTAAACATAGGTACGTGTTTTACCGCCTGTGACTACGATATATCATGCACGCACGGAGCTGCTTCAAACTTTGGATTTACCGTGAATTTTCTACGCACGCCTAACTCTCGCTAAGTCGAATTGAAATACGATGAGTCTGGAACGCGCGGAGGGAAAACTCGCGTACGACGCGCCATTGTTAACTCGTACCTTGACGGGGCGTGTAGAACGAAAAGGCACGCTGTGAACCTGCCAAGTCGTACCTTGACGTTTTCTCTTATGTCGTCACTTCCGGGCGAAAATCGAAATATTCAAACGGAAAGTGACGTTTTGCCGTAGGAAGTTACTGCCGGGCTAAAACCAATTCTTTGGAACCGAATGTGACGGATTTGTCTGTGACGACACTTCCGGTAAAAAAAAAATAATAATATCTTTAAATCGGCAGCGAGGTTTTTTCCTATGACGTCGCTTTCGGCCAAATATCAACATTTTCAATCCGGAAGTGACGTTTTCTTTTATGAGGTCACTTTCGGTCAAAAACCAACATTTTTAACCGGAAGTGACATTTCTTTCTATCACGTGACTATTTAAACGCGTGGAACATGTGGAAAATTCGCGTATGTCGTTGACTCGTACTCGAAAGTGCAACGAAAGAAATCCGTTTGTGTAGATTTTAGACTTTTAACTGCAAGTCACGTTTTTCTTTATGATGTGACTTCCGGTCAAAAATCAATATTTGAAAAACCGGAAGTGACGTTTCCTGTTATGACGTGACGTCCGGTCAAAAAACCAACATTTCCAGTCAAAAAACCAACATTTCCGGTCAAAAAACCAACAAAAACCAGACGATTTTTCTTTATGAGGTCACTTTCGTTCAAGAACCAACATTTTTAACCCGGAAGTGACGTTTCTTTCTATCACGCGACTACCTAAACGCGTGGAACATGTGGAAAGCTCGTGTGTCGTTGACTCGTGCTCGAAAGTGCAACGAAAGAAATCCGTTTGTGTACGCGACGAAGAAACCTCGCCGATCGTCGCCCTCGCTATTTCATCTCTCCCGCTGGGTGACGAATACGCCGTGGAATGATCCGCAGTGGCTGCGCCAGCGGGAACGCGCCTCACTCTTGGCGCCCTCGCCGGAACCCAATCTCGCGAGTTATGTTTCATACATTTATAATGCCGAGGAATAACTCGATATTTGCGAGAGTAGAACGGCAACGATCGCCGCCCGACGGCGATGGCGACGAATCGTTGCGCAATCCAACGAAACGTTAGCGTGTGCGGGAGAATTTAGAGAACACTCGCGCTCGACGCCGCTAATAAATCAGAGTATCGACTAATTTCGTTACCGGATCCTGCGAGGGTTTCTCCCGATCTCCTCGACGCGCCGCCACTGGAGGGGAGAACGCTCTCCTATCCGACCCTCGGCCCCACCTCAACCTCCTTCGAGAATTCACCATCGTTTCACCCATCGCAGTGAAATTCGTTTCTCCTGTTGTCGCATTAGCATTTTAATGAATCTCGTTTCCGGCGACGCCCGCGAGCTTTACCGGACTCAGGCGACAAAAGCCCGCACTTGACTCGTTACCGTGCGGAGTTATCGCGACTCTTTTACCGGGGTTTCTGTGAAAATACGGTCCCTTTTTATTTATTTTTTTTTTCCTCGACAATAAGTAAAACAGAGCGTCCACGGAACCGGGTGAGAAGTGGCGCGGGCAAAGTTGGCAAGCACTCGGATAATTTATTCAACTCTTTGTGGCACAGTCGGGACAGCCCAGTTTCTCAAACTCTTCGCCTCCTCGTGGATGAAGTTCCGGCACTGACTCGTCGAGCGAAGTTTAACATACACGCGGATTCGTCAAGTTTTTTTTTTTTTTTCTCTGTCCTTTTCTCGCATTACGTTTCCAAATCTGCTGTGATTCCGGGCAGCTTGACCGACCCGAGAGACCGGGCGGGGGTGCGTCGGGTTTGAGATAATGCCACGCAGGCACGCGAGGCCTTTCGGAGCTTTTCCGCTACGCGCTTTCTTTTGTAGTTGGAAGAAATTGCTACATCTCTTAGAATTGAATGATCAAAAGTTACCGTAAAATGTATTGTAGAAAATCACAAACGGACATTTTTTAATTCGTAGTATTGAGTCCATGTCGTACACTGAAAAAAAATATCATTGACTCAAGTAAAATTTGATTGCGGGCTACCAAAGAAAAAAATTATTATTTCAATTCTACTTTGAATTCTAACAATTCCATACGGGATCGAAACGATAACACGTCAGCTTGACAGTCTTGCCGTCGTTGTTTCAATATCATAAATAATTGTAAGAATTGAAAGTAGAATCGGAATAACAATTTTTTTCTTTGGCAGCCCGCAAGCAAATTTTTTTTCAGTGTATGTATTTTTCCCCGCTGATTACGAATCTCGAACTTATTTTACTTCTGGAGCGATTGTCACACACACACACACACATCCATCCTGACGCCAGCTAAAAATTGCAATTCTCGACATTTTAGACTATTTTAAAAACTCCGACACCAAAATCTCAATTTTTTAAATTACGAAAACAAAGCTTCCTCTACGAGGAAGAAAAAAATTCCAATCTCGACCCATCGTATATGACTGTCTTGGTGCTGCAATTCCAGACTCAATCAACTTTGCATCGAGCTCGCCGAATTAAGAAAACAAAAAAAAAATATCGCCCCATAAAAGCCTCTCGATCGCTGGCACCCGCCCACCCAAGCTAATCTTCCACGTTTCACCCCGATGCGCACACCTACCTCGTCAAGAACCGCTCTAAATCCCTACACGTTACAATTTTCACCCCGAGGAAAAAAACTCCCGCCCAAAGATCCTTCGCATGTTGCACCACCCTCGCGCCATCGACGCCGATTCGCGAACGGCGAGCCGCGGGAAAGAACGAAGGGAAAGAGTAATAAGACTTCGTCGCGCAGCTTAAACACGCCCTTCTCTCCGATCCGATGACACCAATTTTATCTTTTTCTTTGACGCAATCAAAAAAAACCAACCCCGAATTTATATTTTTTACCCCTCCGCCTTCTCGCCACGTCGCGAAGGGCGAATTTCGGCGCGGAGCCGCCCAAGTGAGGAAGGTTACGCATATGTAAATGTAAATTCTAATATAGGAATAACTGACGTTGTAACGTGTCGCCGAGTACACGAGCGTCGTACATTGGGGGCGGCGTTGGAGGGGGGGAGGGGGTTGTAAGAGAAGCCTGGCTTATAGGTATACTATTTATGTTCAATGTACACCGAGCGTGCGAGGCGGCCCCGGTGCCGAGGCGATATTGTGATACATTATTAAAGGCAACCCCCAAGTTACCGACCGAGTCGACGCCCACCCGCGCTCGCGCGGCCCGGCAATGGGTATTCATGTTCCTCCCGTCTGTGTTCTCGCGGAGTGTGCAAGGGCGCATTCCTGCTCGGATTCCCAGGCACACTTTTATTATGCATACGTACGTAGGCTATATCGTGTGCGATACGCAGACGAGAGAGTTTCCCTCGGCGCGACACGAGCCGAGAGGGCACTTTCGCATTAGCCGGGAATATATAAGAGCTTAAACGCACCGTGACACGCAATAGCGAACCCAAAATCTTTCCTCGTGGATGCCTGCTTTTTATCGGTTAATTTCCGCTGGATGTATAAGTAATGGCGTACTTCTGTTCTTCAGACGCACTCTGCGATAGCGCGGGTGTTGCCGGGGGGTTGAGGGGGGATTTTTTCTCCGGGGTGCTTTGTGCGGGATCCCGAAGCGATATTGAAGTCGATGTTGCCGTCCACAGGCAGCCGTAACGCTGAGTTATGCGACTGAATAATCATGTGTCTGATGGAAAAAGGCCCGTTGGACTGCTTCCACTTGGGGAGGAAAGCGGGGGGATAATAACAGGTGTCGCGCGTGGAGAAAATTCTGCGAGCGGAAGTGAAGGTGCGCCTCACCGAAAAGGCGCTTCTTGCGCTTTGGGTTTGGAAGGAATCTTCATGAAAAAAATTGAAATGTTAATAATAAGTCTGTAATCTGGAAGTAAAAAAGTACTGTGCGATCCAGCAATTTTGGTACTTTGGGTAATGCGAAAGCAGCGGGATTCGTGCTGGAATGTTCTTGGGAAATTTTCTAATGTCTGGTGCGTATTTGGACGTACTTTTTATCCAAAAAGTTTCGTTGTTTTTCCAGAATTTTTTTTTTCCCGCATATTGGAAATTGGGATGTTTTTTTGCATTGTGCGGCGCGTGGTGCGTGGAAATGTCAATGATTAGTTTTCTTATTTTTTACTTACCATGTTGGGAGAAAAAATAAACGTGTCGCCCGTAGAAAAAATTGCTGGAATGGAAATGAATGTGAATCTGATCGAAAATACCGTCTGGACTCTTCCCACTTAGGCTCCTGTTATTTTTCGCATTTTTTTCTGAAAAGTTCCATTGTTTGTCAAGGAATTAATTTCTTTCGAAAATTCAAAATTTCCTTTTATTGCAATAAATTTCAGTAATTTATCCTTAATTTCTACTTCCCTCATTGAGAGAAAAATGACACGTGTTGCTTGTACCGAAAATTGCGTGACCGGAAATGAACGCGTGTCTGACCGAAACCTCGCCCCGCACTATTTCCACTTAGACACCTGTTATTATTTTCCGAAGATCCATCGTCTTGGCAGAATAGTAACGACTGTTGCGTGTATTGAAAATTGCATGACCTAAAATGCATATCTGTCCAAGCAAAAGCACACTTTGGGCTTTGCCACTTGCGCCGGACTTTAAGTACCTTAAGTTTCCGCCACCTTTAGGTCCAGTTTCCACTTCAATGGTTAAAGGAAATATTTTATTAAAAATATACGTATCGCGGCATTAATCAAGAGTAAACCGCTTTTCAACATGCCTACAATTTCGTTTGTATTTAACGTATACTGTATTTATTATTAGTATAAATTTCGATTAATGGCGGTAACTGGGACAGCGGTGGAAACTGGGCCGTTTACCTTATAATAGGCAATCATCGACGAAAGTGAAAGACGTCTCCGCTGTGACGAGAATTACGTGACCGACGCTAACGTTCCCAATCGAAAATGAACGCATCACCTGTGCTCCCCCGTATTATCTTTCCCTCCCTTTATACTCGTCCCCGATGCTTTCTCTCCTTCCTACCTTTTGTCAGTCTCCTTCCTTCCCTTTTCTCGTTTATTTCCCTTTTTTCTTTTTTTTTCCTCGTCTCTCCTGAACGCTACTCCACAATCCGCTCCAGCGGGATTTCCGTACTACGCATCGCTTTTCCACTCCTAAACGTATTTCCCCGGGGTATCCGGGACTCCGATGGAGAACCCTCGCGAACAATCGAGCGAATGCTCGTCCCGAGTTGCCAACTGCCTGGCTCCGCGCGCCTGGATAAGGGGGAGAGTCGAGAATCTCGCGGAAATGGGGTGTACATACGCGATACTGGAGTCCCTCGTTAGGGACCGCCTCCCGCGCTTCCTTCCCCGCCTTCCTTTTTTTTTTTTTTTTTTTAATCCGCCTCTTTTGCTGCGTCAGCCGAGGCGCGTGTCCGTTTGCCTAAAGGAGAAAACCTCCAAGCACGCCGGGTGTGTATTTTTTTTTCTTTAATCTCACGAGCCAACCAATCCGTTGGCAGCACGGATTGTTTGGTTTTAAGAGACATCGGGCAAATTAGTCGCTGCGGGTCGCCGGATTAGCTTTCCTGTCCGCACGGTCTGGCTTTCTCCGACTTCCTATCCCCTTTTTTTTGTTCGTACTTGATTGTTCCACTTTGTTCGGGCGGTGTTTACGAGCGGGTGAGAATGGCGATTGCAGGGCAACGCGAGAATTGCCTCGTTGTCGCGAAAAAAGGGGGTTGCGAGGGAAATAAAAAATTGGCGAGATAGCCCGATTAGCCGCTGGTGCGGCGATGGCTTAGAAAAATGTCGGATGACGAGGTAATTCGCGGACACGAATTTTGTCAAAAGTTTTCTATCTTGCAATTTTTGCTCGGCGATCTGTCGAGCGTAGCGAACCTCGCCTCGACGATGGTCGTCACACGGTTCCAAATAGCGAACGGAATCGCTGAAAGCTTTAGCACAGCGAACCGAAGGTTAAAAAAAAAATTCGAAAGTCAAGAATGTCGAAATACATAATATAAATATATAAATGCAATAAATATCTTGTAGGGGAGAGCGGGGCAACATGGCACAGCGGGGCAAAACGGGATAATGAGACAGAACGCAATTTTCCAAATCCAAAAATTGTCCAAATGCAAAAATTATTGGAAAATTGAGTTTTGCCCCACTATTCCGTTTTACCCCGTTCTCCCCCTAGTCTATAAGTCGTATGTCTTATGTTACCCAACCAAAGAGAGGAATGCAGGGGTTTTTCTTTTACTCTAAACTTTTCCCCAAAACAACCAAAACTGCAGCGTTGCAAAGATCGACAGACACGAGCTGTCTCGACATCTTCGCCTATTCCATTTCCCTAACACAATTAGCAACTCTTATTTACCACATGTCGTCTGACCTCGAGCCCCACACACAGTAAAAAAAAGTTTGCTTTTTTTACAACTTATTTTCCACAAACTTCCACAACTTTTTATTTGTTAAAATTTTCCCATTATTACAAATTACAAACTAAAATTGTTAATGACACGGGAAATCAAAGGAAAGATTTGTATATTCAAATCTGAACTAGTTTGTCATTTATTTAACATAATTATTTTTACCGAACTTCGTTCCTATTTTCCGATTTTACGAAATTATATTTAATTCTATATTGGGTATCTGTTTTTGTGGTAGGAATGTTTATAACGAAATGAAACATTAAAGAAACATTAAAGAAGAATGGTTGTCGAGAGAAATCGGAAAATCCACTAAAGACGTTTCGTTAAATATTTAATCGTCGAGAGCGCGAGAGAGTCAGGATCGGGGGGCGAAGAGAGGCGAAAGCTTCCGGAAGAAGCTGCGTGGTCGCGGAACCATTCGGAATTGTGGTCGGGACGCTTTATCCCAGCGATTCCCCAGGGACCTTCTCTACCGACCGAGAAAACCCTCTTCGCGCCACCTCGTTCCGTCCCTCTCGTCCCGGCTTCCGCCTCTCCCGCGCACTTGTATTTACATCCGCGTTTTCTGCTCGCATCTCCTCGGGTTTCCTCTTCTCCCGTCTGTCTCGGCGCGATTCCCTCGGGGCCCTACTTACATTAGATAATCGCTGCCCGTCGGAGGTCGCCGGACTGGCATAAAAAAACCCACAGATTCGCCTTCCCTCGGCGCTCTTTTTTTTCTGTACGCGACTTCGTCGCAGTGCACAGTAAAAGATAATTTTATAATATCGCAATACAAAGTTTCGTAAAAATAATTTTTGTCAAATAAGTGACGAACTCGTTTGTTCAGCTCCGAACATACAAATCTGTCCTTTTATTTCCTGTGTCATTAACAATTTTATTTTGTACTTTTCTTTGTAAAACCAGAGCCGGCCAGTGCGATCGGAAAATTAAGAAATAGAAAATTATGGACCTTTGTGGACAATAAATTTTTGTTAAAAATACAAACTTCTTTTTACTGTATGCAGTCAGCGGGAAGACGATAATCGTCGTCTTGGACTCACGGTAATAATAAATTGTAAATTTAATTTACTGGAACTTGAAATTTGGTTACATTACTTACATTAATTGAAAATCGATGTCCTTTTGCTGTAAAATAAAAATTCCAGGTATTACAATTCAAAATCTTTCGCCTCAAATTTACAAAAATTTTCCTCAGGCGGGCCTAAAAACGCCGGAAATTTCTTCCCTCGACGCGCTTTTTTCCTCTTCGCTCTCTTCACTGTGCCTGCCCGACCACTTCTGGACCGTCGAGCCGCCCGCGAACCTCTGGCAGACTTGCCGGTCCGAGGGATGAAAGATGAAGCAAAAAATAAAATAAAAATCGACCTGCAAGCGATTATCGTATCTCGCGAGCGTCGCTTGTACAACCAGCGGCAAAGTGTCTCGCGACGACACGCGATAAGCGAAAACGAGGGCGACAACGTGGCGCGAACGGGCCTTTTCGCCAGGTGTCGCCCGGGTCGTAAAATTCGAGCCGAAAGTTGGGATAACAAAAATATTGGAAGACTTTTTTTCATTCCGATCATGTATCGCGCGCCCAGCAGCAGGGGCAGCTTCCACCCGCCGGCTCGTTGCTCATCCGGGCTCTCTGTATCGTAAATCTCGTTATACGACCTCGCCAGACCGACAACGGATCGTAAAATTCCGTGTCCAACGCTGACGCGCGCTGTTCGTCTCGTGCGCTTCGTGGTTGGAAACTCTCGCGGGTTGGAGAGGAAAAAATGTGTCTTTCGACAATTTTTGCTGTTAACCTCGCCCTTGCAGCGCCTTCGGTCGGACGACAGAGCCAGCCTGTATCAACGAAGACCCAACCGGATTGTTTGCAAAGGGTCGGCAATTTTTTTTTTTTTTCTTTGCGTTGAGTCGAGGCAAAGTTTCACCTCCCTCGATCGAGGACCGGAGAAGCTCTCGAGATATTGCAATTATTTCTTCCTTAATCAATCTCGCCACCCCTTTCGGCCTCTCCGAGAAGACGTCGACGATCGCCTCGCGAGAATACTCAGGGACGGAAACTCTTTGACTTTAATCATTTAATTTTCTCGAATCGTTCACGTTCCGTTGCAACCGACCTGTCGGTCACCGGCGCTCGGGGCCTTCTCGGATCAAATGTCCCGTACGATAACGTCAAGGCTCTTTCGTTGATTGCGAAGACTCGCTGGTACGGAGCCAACAGCCCTGACTCGACGGTCGTTGTGCGGATTGGCTCGAGGAGCGTGGCGATTCGCTTGAATCGCTGTCGTGCAAAAAGCGTGATTTTTTGGGAGGTTTCCTGGATTCCGGGTCGCCTTGATTATCCGCGAGTCTCTTTAAGAATTGAATTGGAGCAGGCACGGGCGAGAGATACGACGGCTGGCGGGTCGGAGAGACTCGGTCGAGCGCGGAAAGGGAAAGGGTCGGACAGAAGGTCTTCTACACAACCCTCTCGCAGTTCTCTGAGGCTTTAATTAACTTTTAGAATTCATGTATGGGGTGGAAAACGACCCTAGGCGGTTTAAAAAAAATCGATTTTTGCCAATTTTCGATACGTTTTGGGCTTCAAGGGGAATTTTCACCCCCTAAACTTTAATACAATCAAATTTTCCGCATTTCAGTCTCTTCCTTATTAAAAAACGAAAAGATTTGAGAGCCGGCTAAGCTTCGAATTTTTTTTTCTGATTTTACCTGCAACGTATTCCGAAGTTTTTTCGCCCGCTGAACACGAATCTGCTTTTTTGGCGTAAAGTACAATGTTACATTAAGGGGTTCGATTTTATGCACGAAAAATTGTATTTTTGGGATTTAAAAGGAAAATATTGGGTTGGGAGTAAAATAATTGTTATATTCGTGATCAGCGGGAAAAAATACGTGGAATATAACCTTGAAACAAAAAAAAATTATTGAACAACAATTTTTCAATTTTTGAGCTACTTTTGAAAAATGTCGATTTTCGCGATTTTCAAAGGTCGATATCTCGGCTCCCAATGGAGCTAGGAAAAATCCGAGGGGCCCATCGTGTTCTACGGGAAAAAATACACAAGACAGGGGCCTGCCTGCAGAATTACAATCGTTTTATCGTGTCGATTGAGGACGTTGAAAAACGCAAAAAATGGACTTGAAAGGACAATTTTTAAACGAATTTTTTTTTTCATTTTTAAAAATTAATTGCCACGTATTCCGACGTATTTGTGCGCGCTGAACACGAATCCGCCGTCCTTTTTTGCCTAACTCGGCGGACGTTGCGTCGATTGGCTCGAGAAACGGGTGATTCGTTTGAATCGCCGTCGTGCAAAAAGGGTGATTTTTGGGTGGCTTTCCTGGTTTCCTGGTAGCCTTGATGATCCACGCGTCTCTTTAAAAATTAAATTGGAGGCGGCTCGGGCGAGAGATACGGCGTTTCGCGGTTCGGAAAGGCTCGGTCGAGCGCGGAGAGGCAAAGGGTCGAGCAGAAGCTCTCCTGCGCAACCCTCTCGCACTTCTCCGAGGCTAATTAAGGGATTATGCTCACGTGCGTGCAAGATTTGTCGGCGTTGAGGCTCCGATCGCGCAAAAGTTGGTGCCTCGGCAGAGAGCCGCGGTGGTTTTGCCCCGGCGAGTGTCCCACGCAGACGTTACCCACCGACCGAGGGAGACAGCACAGAACCTAATACACTGCGAGGGGTGGTCGCAAACTTTTCCCGACTCTCGAGACCCAAGAAATTTTCACGTTAAAAAGTTTTTACCCCGCCCGTCCGGCTCCTCCCGACCCCCTTAACGCAATTATAATCGTGTCTCGCGGCGGCCTCCCGCGTGCTACGGCACACCGGGAAAAACAACTTTGACGGGGGAAGATATATTTCAAAGTTCATCGCTGAGCCGTCGGAACGGTACTAAAAATATTAAGAAATCGTTCCGCGAAGAAATTTTTATTAATGAAATATCAATTTCAAGATTAATATTTTTTCACATGGAGTAATTTAAAAAATAAAAACACATCAAGCCACAACTCATGATAACTTACTTCTTGAACATTTTTAACGTTTTTTCCGTGGCCTTTAACCCGGCGGTATGAATAACTTTGCGTAAGGAATTATTCATCGCTGAGGCGTCAGAACGATACAAAAAAAAATTAAGAAAAATCGTCTCTTGAAAAAAATGTGATAATGAAATATCGATTTGAAAATGAATATTTTTCAACATCAAGTAAAAAAAAAACCGCATTGCAACTCATTAAAATGTCAGACATTCCTCGCGTTGTCCCTGCGGCTTTTACCAGGTGGCATGAACAACTTTGCATCAGGAATTATTAATTGCTGAGCGGCCAGAACGGCACTACAAAATATCAAGAAAAATCGTTCAGTCAACAAAATTTAATTGACGAAACATCAATTTCAAAATTAATATTTTTCAACATAATGTATCAAAAAACCTCCACGTCGCGACTCATGAGAGCGTATCAGTCGAAAATGCCTGGCATTGTCGCCGCGACCTTTACCCATCGGTATGAATCGGAATGAAAAAATATCGAGAAAAATCGTTCCGTCAAAAAAATTTAATTGACGAAACATCAATTTAAAAATTAATATTTTTCAACATAATGTAACAAAAAACCAACTCACGAGAACGTATCTGTCGAAAAATGCCTGGCATTGTCGCCGCGACCTTTACCCGTCGGTATGAATAACTCTGCGTCGTGGATTATTTGGGCCTTGTATTTCAATTCCCCGGCGGTGTATCTCGTAAACGAGACCGGGTGTAAAAATTCGTTCGGGATGTCACGGAATTAGAGGCTCTCGAGTCTCGTGAAAGCGAGAGTGATATACGAGCAATCGCGGAGGTGGAGCGGCGTCGGCGGCGGAGCATCCAGCATCCAGCGACACGACCACTCGACGAAAAATATATTTCGCGGAAACTTATTTTCCCTCTCGTCGGGCTTGAACTCTCGCGTCCCCCAGCCGGGCCGAAGACGTCGCGCGCTTCCTCCGCGATTGGAATTATTCTGCTACATTTTTGTACAGCCGAAGAATGGAGTCTTCCTCGGATCTCTGACGCACACACCCACGCTCACCCCGGGCGCCTCGCGAGTACCTCGTAATTTAACTCATAATTCAGCGTACAATTTTCCGACGACTCCGACGGATTAATTTTCTGGAAAACACACACAGACCGAGGGACACGCGGTGTTGGCCCATTTCGCCCGCGCCGACGTTGGCAATAAATTTTATCTCCGTTCCGTCTCACTTTGTTCCTGCAGTCGCGATACTCCAGAGCTTCCGAGAGCACGGATACGGACTAATCCCTCCTGTACATTCGGCCTGCCGGCAGAGCCAGAAGTCAACGGCGGAATCTATTCTGCAACCTTGCACATGACGTCCCCTGCGCCAGTTCCCGGAATGTTGCACGGATTTGTAAATCAACGTGACGAAGATAAAATTATAAAACAAAAATTAAATAAAGGGAAATACTAATAACAGCAAATAAAGCAAAATAATTATGGGGAAGAATAGGCGATATGAATATTTATGTATTAATGATAATACAATATAACTCTCCGTTAATAATTATAGGGTAAAAGTGGCGAATACGGCACAGCCTGATCAGCACGGAAATAAATTATATATGGACCGGATCATATTCGCCGCTTTTCCGCTATACGAATTATTGATCATTATTACTATGAATAATAAATAATAAATACGAATAATAATTTCTATTTCTCGAAAGTCAAAAAAAGATCCTCGACTTGAAAAACAATTCCAACGGATTATTAATTTTTGCATAAAAGTATAGAATATCGAAATGTAGAATAAATAATGCCAAATAAATCAAAACAATAATGCAGAATAATAGTCGATATAAATAATTGTATACTAATGATAATGCCATATAATTTTCCGTTAATGATTATCGGGTTAAAGTGGTGAATATGGTCCACCCCGATTGGCATGTAAATAAATGATACATCGACCGGGCTATATTCGCCGTTTGTACCGTATGATAATTATTGATCATTATTACTACACATCATAAATAATAATTGAGTTAGTAATTATAATAACAAGTCTAGCGGCAGATCGAAAATTAAAATTAAATATTTAAGTAACAAATAAACGAAAATAATAATACAAAGTAATAGTTGACGTAAACAATTATAATTACCCTATACTAATAATTGATAATTATTACTATTATCGATCATTATTGCAATACGTAATAAATAATAAATAATAATTTTTATTTCACAAAACTCAAATAAAATAAAGATCGTCGACCGGAGAGAAACAATTTTAGCGGTTCGTTGAATTTTGCGTAAAAGTATAGAATGACGAATCCAGTCCGCGTAGCCGCGCGCAACCCCTGGCGCCTAACAAGCGGCAGACCGCTCCGCGCCACCCACGTGTATTTCCGTACGAACGTCTCTCCTCGCTCCCCGTCACCGTCGCGAGCCCGTCGGAACACCCTCTTTGCCCGAGACCTTACCCTCTTCTCCAAAAAGATTATATGCTTCAGGAATTACATACATTTTTAATATCTCCGCGCGGCTCCTTCCGCTGCCGGGCCGGCTCGTATCGGGAACGCTTTCACGGCCGTGCGAAATATGTCCATAAGAGATCGGGGGGGTCGCCGCTTGTTTGCCGAGGGGCCCCTCGAGGAAGAGAACAACCGTCTCTCGATCACGACGGAGAAAAAAGAAAGTTAGCACGGGAAAACTCCGGGTTACTTCCAGTGTCGCGATTTGCCCGTTTTTGTTTTTCCCCCTTTCGTATCCCCTCCGTGTTTGCCCGCGCGAACCACCGACGGCGATATATCTTTCACGTAGCGTGATTTACTTTGACTTTAAACTAGGCAAAGTCTGGGCGACAGGCTCGCGAACGAGGCGGCGACCGAGAGCGACGGGAAAAAAAATGAGAGGAAGCTGTTTCTTCACCGTTTCGGCGTTCTTATACTTTTTCTCCTCCACTCCGCCGGCGTTACGAGCGCGTTATGCTCGCTTTGCTGGTCTTCCCGGCAAAACGGGGGCAAAAAGAGAGGAATATTGTTCGAAGGACCGCCGCGAGGAGGAAAAGAGGCATCAGCGAGGCGAGAGATGCTCATAAATTCGCGAATGTGTGAAAAATAAGCGAGAATAAAAAAATATAAAAAAACATGGGTAGTGTTCTTTTATGCCAGTGAGATGAGCGGTAATGGGGGGTTTTTGAAAGTCAAATTCTCGAAAATCCCGGTCATCCATCCACATGTGAATATGTGCTTTCTTATTGTATATCATTCGCTTCTTTATATTATTATTTTTTGTTTCATTTTTTTTATATGACTCGTAGACTGAATTTACGGGCCAGCCGGCGAGATAAGGTAAATGTCCCTATTCCCGACTATGCTCCCTTTACCGACAATTTCGGCGTATAACGTCACTTACGAGGCAGCCAATGCATAAAAACGTTTATTAGTGGTCTAGAAATATTCAGGAATTTGTGTAGTGTGAAAGCATTGTAAATTGCAGAGTAAGTATAATAATTAGTGCATAATATTATCGCTTTTCTTACCGCACGTCACGACTCGCGCGGTTTCTTAGAAGCAAGGTTAAGGTTTGTCGATCGCGTTAATAGTAAATATTTCGGTAACAATCCGTTACTAACGAATAATTCGAGCATTAAATGGTTCATTGTAGTTCGGTTTACATATTCCGAAAAAAAAAAACAGTCGGATAAACTTTTTTATTATTTTAATTCGCCGGTCGCGATTGGGTACAGAAAAATTCTTGCCTGTCCCCATTACCGTACATGTGAACGTCAGTTAATTTTCACACAACCAATAAAAATTTAGTAAATTTTCTTTTGCTAAAACGTTTAGGCTAAGTGTGTACATAATGCTGTAGATTTCATGTTCGAAGTCTGGATTTATATTTACTTTTCTTTGCAACCTCGGTCATTCGTGCTGTAAAAAAGGGGGTCGGTAATGGGGGCCATGCCTGGTCGGAATTGGACACAGCTGGTCGGTAGATGGCACATGCACTAGTGCGCCTGTATTACGCTTTATCTAGGAAAATACTTGACGAAATGGATTGAGTCTACGGTTTTTGGAAAGTGTATGGATAAAGCTATCGATTGATGTGAAAATCATCCTCGAATTAACTTTTGTTACCTTTGACAACGCCATTCTTTTCCCCGTTCGGCCTTATAGGAGTCGGGAATAGGGACATTTACCTTACTTTATCGTGGATTGACGGGGAGAAATAAAAGTTGGTAGGCGCTGGTTAAATGAGATAAAGCGAGTAATGCGCGCAAGGTAGAATGAGGAGTTTCGTACCGAAGTTTGACGTTTCTTTCTCGTTGGGGCTTTTCGGAGAGACGTTGCTCGGGTTTACCCTCGAATGCTTCGCTCCTCCGTCCACGGAACGGTGGGCAGGACATTTTTGAGGAACAAGGTACTCGAGATACGTCCGAAGGCACCGCACCGTCTCCCAAAGCATAAATCGGTCCGCAGCCTCTCGCCGGATGAGAGGGAAAATACTTTGGTTTCCATACAATTTAATAACGCTCCGGCGATCCTTTCCTCGCGAATGTTGCCCGGAAAGCACTCCTCTCGAGTCGCCGTCGCGTCGACGCCCCCTCGCGTTCCCCCGTCGAGATTCTCCTTATTTTTTCCTTACACTCGTTCCGCGAACCTCGTGGAATCCACTGCGTACAGTAGAGTTCCCGATCTTTCACATTTTTTTTTAATTCTTTTATTTTTAACGATAATTCCAATAATGGCAAACAACGGTACGGGGAGAATGGTAGGATATGGGACAGTGGGGCGAAACGGCATAATGAGGAAAAATTCAATTTTCCAATAACTGTTGGGTTGTAACGGTGGAGATAATTGGGGCAAAACGGGGTTGAAAATCCGGATGTATCGTTGGAACAAAATGGGACATACAAAAATGTTTGGAAAATTTACTTTTGCCCCATTTCGCCCCGTTTTCCCCTGCGTTTATGGTCAATAATGGCTACCTTCTCCTTATACTGTCCTTATACTCGGTCCAGGAGTATAACACTCGTGGAATCCACTGCGCACAGTAGAGTTTCCAATTTTTCAACTTTTATTCATTTATTTTGTGCAATTATAAGTGACGGTCAATAATGGCCGAAGGGCCATTTTCGACTGGTAAATGGCGATGAATATGGTTATTTAATTTTCTCCAACTGAGGCCCGTTCGATTACGGCAAGTTCTACTGTGGCAAGGTCTTCCAGGATGCGCCATGGTAAACGTCATAAAGTACTTTTGTGTGAGATCATCGTGTGTTCGCACACGAGCGCTCGACAATAATCGCGATGGGATGCAAAGTTCAACTAAATGTTACGCGATCGAGCAGCGATCGACCCAGATCGGTCTATGAAACGGAGGACGCCGGGACGTCGAGAGGATTGTCGGGCGAAGCCCTGTTAGACACCGAAGTACCGCTCTCGTCGAAGTCAAGAGCTTGGAAGCAGATTCGACGAAGTCGAAGGGATTCGTGATAGCAGTTCTGCGGGCAATCGGCTCCGTCGAACTTTACGATCCGTGCCATCTCCGCGGCTGCAGCAAGTGCAGGGCCTGGCACTTTAAAAAATTGGAAATCTCCTTAGGTACATTTTTCTACTACTATAACCAACATTTTAGATTATTCCATATTTTGTGGCAAATATTATAGATCGCAGATAAAGAGATTATCAAACCAAGTGACAAGTTCCCCTATGACGTCACTTCCGGTTGAAAACCAAGATTTTGACAACGGACGTGACGAATTCCTGTATATCGTCATTTCCGCTTGAAATCTCAGATTTTGACAACGGTAGTGACGTTTTCTCGTACGACGTCACGTCCGGTGAAAAACTAAGATTTTGAAACCGGAAGTGACGTAGTCCATTCCACCGTAGAGAGATTCACATCCAGAATTAGGAGACACCCGACCCGAACTTTTCAGTGGCCCATATTCACCACTCTTACTCTGTCCCAGGACCAGCACGTGATACCCCAATCCACATTATCTTTATCGCGGCTGGTGCGATACTCGGCGACTTCGCACCTACGACACACTCGGGTCGCGCCGTGCACTTGCCAGGATTGATCTAACGAGCAACGGGCGAGAGGGAAGATGTGTGCGAGCGAGACGAGGGGAGAACGAACGAGCGGGGCGAAGCGAGAGCGAGACGTTTAAACAGCTCGCTCGCATGTCTGCCGGTTATAACGAAACGCTACCGAGCGCTGTGTTCTGTGTACAGTTGGCGGCAGGTGCTCGGCCACTGTGCAAGCTCATAATTCAGAAAGTCCGCTCGGCAGAGAGAGAACCTTTCTCGAATAGCTCGCCATCGCCGCCGGGTAGCTTTTAACCACCGAGCACACGTTCGTCGCATTAACGGCCCGATCGGCGATAGCACCGAGCGAGCCTTTGCGCACACACACGAACGCACACTCGCCCGTCCCGCCGTGAAAAACGAATCGTTCGATCACGGAATCGTTCTCGGACGTGGCAGAAGCCGCGCGCGCTATTTGCGCGGAAATCCTGCTCCGCACGGTCCGCACCGTTGATTATCCGCCGGGAAAATCTCGCCGATCGGACGCTTCTTCTCCGGCGAAGTTGGTCGGGAAAATGCCGTATCCACTTCGCGATTCGAGACCGAGCGTTTCATCTTTTTCCCACCTCGGCGCTCAACCAGCGCGGTTTGCTGTTCTCGCTGCGGACAATCCGCGGAACACAAAATTGCCCGGTGCAAAGGATCAAGCGTCGCGGCGATGACGCTTCTCCTCATCGCGGGCACAAATTGCAACGAATTTCCAGTGAAATAAACACTTTCCATAAGCGTCGTCATTATTATTATAATCTTTCTGATATCATCGCGCGGCTATAATTTCCATCGTGACTCAGGTACGCAATCGAGCGAGGCCCCAGCGAGGCCTGTAATTTAACACCGATCATTCGTCATTAGTCCGCGCGGAGCTCTTTGCCACCCGGCCGATTGGATTGGATTTTGTGAGGTAATACCGCGCGCAAGATGAGCATGCAACAAAGCAATATAACACGGCATAGGCAAACAGCCCATTTACGAATTACCATCGGCGCGGTCGAGCGTTGTTGGTTTTTTTTTTTTTTTTTTCTATTTCCGGAAGTGCTCGCCGCTGCCGCTCGCCGCCTATTACCGGTCCGGCGCGAGCTCCCGTGTTCCTGTTGCGCGGGTGGCTTTAACCACTGACCCAGTTTGGTCGGAGTTCGTACACATGTAGCGTCGCGAAGCAATTCTCGGCGTGCGGCAATTTACGATCACCGGCGCCGAGTTACGCCCCGTTCTCCTCGACGCATCGATACTGCCGGCTTGGTGCGGTTGTGGAGAAGGCTTACGGCGATGGAGGCAGTTAAAAAAACCTACGGGACGAGGAAACGGGGTCGGGGACGGGGGAGGGGGCCAAGCATTGTGGCAGGGCCTTTGACTGTCCGCTGCAGCTACTCCAGAACCGACAGCTGTTTCGGGTATTTAAAGAGCGTGCCGGAAAGGGGGATGATGATTATGCCGAACGATGGCGAGAGAACGACGTGCGGGAAAAGGAGCTGGTAAGCCGAGGCCCGGTAACAACCAGCCTGTTGCCATTACGCTTGGTGAACCTAATAGAGCAGTTTTCTCGGCGTTTAACACCCCGCGGAGACACGGGTCGGGAGCCGAGACACAGTGGTGATGAGTTCTTGAGGTTTTAAGTTTTTCGTCACAAGTTGGGATCTTCGGCTCTTCGGTTTTTTTTTTTTTTTTTGAGTCTCCAATGATTACCGGGTGGGATATGTTCGTAGTAATGAGAAACGGCTGAGATGAATGTCGAGGATGTCGTGGCAATAGATTGGACCATCCGGCGAACGGGGTCGCTGACCCGAAGCAGATCGTCTGCCGATGGTGTTCTAGAAGTGCCGGAGTTACGAGCGTTTGGTAGTTGTCGAAGTCGAGAATGTCGTGGCATTAGATTGGACCATCCGGCGAACCGGGTCGCTGACCCAAAGTAGAGCGTCAGATGATGGTGTTGTGAATGGCACACATGTCTGTACGGTTTTTAGCTATCTGGCTTTTGCAAATTTCCAATTGTGTTAGAGACAGTGGTGACGAGTTCTTCAGGTCTTAACTTTTTCCTCATATATTGAGATCTTCGGCTCTTCACTATTTTTTTAAATCCTCAGGTCTTCAATGATTACGTGATCGGATATGATCACACTAATGAGAAACGGATGAGACAAATGTCGAAGATGTCTTGGCAATAAATTGGACCATCCTGATAACGGGGTCGCTGACCCAAAGTGGACGATGCTGCGCCACGAGAGTTTGGCTGTTCCGCAAGTGCTGAAGTTACGCAACTCCGGTACTTTGTAGGTAAATGTCGCACGTCCGAGAAACTTGTAGTTTCTCGTTGTCTTCCTTTCCCGAATTCCGATTCTGGCAGTCAACCCCACTGAGATACGGACCGAGAACCGAAGAGGCAGTTGTCGATGTAAATTTTTCCTCACAAGTTGGGATCTTCAGGTCTTCTTCATTTTTTTTAAATCCTAATATCTTCGATGATTACCGAGTGGGATATGTTCGTAATAATGAGAACCGGGTGAGATGGACCCTAGTAGAAACCTTAGAGCTTCACATCGGGTCCTGATATGCGCTTCAACGTTTCAAAATTTCCAGCAGGGAATATCGCGGATATCTTGGCAATAAACTGGACCATCAGGCGAACCGGGTCGCTGACCCAAAGTGGACCATCAACCAATGCCGTGGCACTGGAGCTCCTCTGTTCCGCAAGTGCCGTTGTTACGCAACTCTACTTTGTAAATTGCGCGCATCTCCGCGAAGACGTACCACTTGGGTCCGCGAAACTCACAGTTTCCCGTTGTCCTGCTTTCGCGAATTTCCGATTCCGCCAGCGTTTGCGCCGATGAAACAGGAAGGGAGGCAGCCACGATACAAGAGATTTATTTTACGACGAGATTTTAGTGCAAGTAGCCGAGTGAAAATATCGCATGGATCCCCAGAATCGGACGCGTCTTTCTCGGACGTCCTGGAGGGGAAACAAAAAAATGAAATGTGCGTAATCAGAAATATTCCCGAGTACAGTGGGCACATTTTTTTATGTCTACCCAAAAGGGTCGCAGTAAAATTGTTTTTCCCGCCGGACATGGAGAAAAATGTTCGCGCGATCGGCGTTCGAGCCGCTGCCAGGAGCAGCGGTCGATCCTGGGACGAGCACACCGGGTTGTTCTTAGCTCCCTTTCCTTCCTGGGGGGTCGCTCTTGCTCATTAAAACCTCTGCCATCAGCGCATCCTTAATAACGCGTCCCTACGGGCATTAAGGGCTTTCCCAAGCCCGATCGCCCGAGCGCACTCCCTTCGGAGTTTCCGCGTCGCCTCCGGGCCCAGGACTCGTGTCTCTCCGTCCTTCGACGCTCCACTTTTTTCCCCATCCTCCCCGTCCATACGCGTAATAACCGCTAATAATCTTTGGCCTCTGCCGGAACGAGCGCCACGGGGCTTTCGGGGGATGTCGGGCAACCCCCGACGGCCCGGCGCTGGCCCCGCGCGAGGCCAGCGCCCCCCCTGGAGCCTCCGCACGCCGAGCCCAGAACTCACGCATTTCTCGTGTTCCGGTCACCACACGCGGCAACATCATCGCCACCGGCGATCTCTTGTCCACCCTTGCCCTACCGCGTTTCCACACAATGCCGAAGAGACACCGAACGAACCCGGACTCTGTTGTCGCTGTACGGAAAAACCGCGGGCGGTCCTGGGCTTTCGCCACACGCCTGATCGCTCCCACCCCCCCCCCTCCCCCCCGCTCCCGTGCTTCGACGCCGCCGAAAAATATGAACGTCAATGATGAGCCCATGGTACGTCGAGCTCGCGGTCCCCCGCGATTTATGTCTTTCCCTTCGCCACCGTGAAACTCACCGTGTCCTTTGTCGCTTTCATCGCTCTCGCCCACGGACGGCTTTTTTCTTCCCTGCATCCTGCGCTCGGGCTCTCACTGCGTGAGTTATGCGCTCTCGGCCGTTTTCCCTGCGACCGACGGAACCCACTTGTGCGCCCCCTCGTCGGGACTCTCTCATAACATCGTGCGGATGTTATGAGAGAATCCACGCTCGATTCTTCGTTAGAGTGTCGTTGTCAGTCGTAAATAAACCGTAAGGGGAAGATACGCTATAACGTTAATTGGTAAAGGAAAGAGTCTCGTAACTTTCGTCGCGCGTCCGATTATCGGAATGATTAAAAGGACCGAGTGTTTTCGGAGGTTGAGGGAAATATCGGGGAGCTGGGGGACACGCTCGGGACAATTTATGGGACTGTAATGAGAAGGACTGCTGCGCCGGGGAGGCGCCTGGGAAATCCTTGGACACGGTCTCGGCGTTATCTTTTTCACGTAAGTTGCGCGAATGAGCAGAGATATTGTTGGGCTCGGTGAATCGCGTTAACGACCGCTAAGGTAAGCGGCCCAGTTCCTGCCACCTTTAGGCCCATTTTCCGCGATCTTCAATTGTTAAATGGAAAATTTTATAAAACTTGTAGGGTAAAGCGGGGCAAAATGGGTCAGCGGGGCAAGACCGGGCAATCTGGTAAAACAGTATTTTCTAATAATTTTTGGATCGAACCGTGGGGCAAAACGGCACGGAAAATCCTCACGTATCGACGGGCGGACGCGGGCATCCAAAAATTATTGGAAAGTTTAGTTTTACCGATTACCCCGTTTTGCCCCGCTGCCCCATTTTAAAACCGCTCTTCAACACGCCGTCAATTTCGTTTGTATTTAACGTATACAGTATTTATTATTAGTATAAATTGCGATTAATGGCGGTAAGTGGGATAGCGGCGGAAACTGGGTCGTTTACCTTATCGCCGCTCCTCGAGCTGCAGATAATTTTGTAAAATATAGGATCGGGCTGAAGGCCCCAGGTCGATGGCCCTTTGCCAAGGTGTAAAATTAGCATTTGGTAAAAAATGTTGTATAAGAAGACAACTGTAAATATTAACATTGGCAATAAATCTCTTTTACACCGGCTCGGAATAGGAAGTTTCGTGAAGTAATTTTGTCACATAAGTGACAAACGAGTTTGTTGAGCTTTGAATATATAAAAGTGTCCTTTTATATATTCTTCCTGTGCAATTGACAACTTTGGTTTGTATTTTACTTTGTAAAACTGGAGCCGGAAAATTAACGAATTAAAAATTGTGGTCGTTTTTGGACAAGTTTTCGTGAAAAGTACAAATGTTTTTTTTACTGTGTTGTCCTGCCAATCCATCGAAGCAATTTTTCCCCGAATACCAACAATTGTTATCGGTTTTTCCGCCGCTCGCGTCAAGCCTGGAGTGAATGACGGAAGCGCTAAAAATATATTGCATGTAGTCATCGATATACCAACAATGTAACGTACCAACGAATCGAAATACCGACTGAATACCAACAATTATTACTGTTTTTTTTTCGCCGCTCCCATCAAGCCTGGAAGTGAATGACAAGCGATAAAAAAGAATGTGGGCATCGATGTACCAGAAATGTATCGAAACAACGCATCGAAATACCGACCGAATACCAACAATTATTACTGATTTTTTTCGCTACTCCCATCAAGCCTGGAGAGAACGACAGAAGCGGCAGAAAAATACATCCAGGCATCGAAAATACCGAGCGACGAGGGCTCGTCCGAGTGCCCTTTTTCGAAGAAATAACAATTTTCGGTATTTTCAATTTCCCGCGAGCGAAACACCCGCCCGCCGATCTCCGCCTCCAAAACTCTCGTATAATTGAATTCCTCTGAGCGGCCTCCGAGCCCCGATGGTGTTAACCGATCCCATCAGCGACGTCACCCACAGTTTTCCGAGTGCCAAACTAGTTTCACCGTGGGCAAGCTGTCGGCGTTTGAAAACGTAACCGAGCAACGCTCGCCGTAGCCACTTTGGCTTTGGTGTCCGCCCGGTTTCTCGTTGCGCCCGCATCGGTATATATAACCGCACGCGAATACACGTGTGATTCACGGGGCTGGCGCGGATAAATGACCGAATGGCCAAACGAGAGCGGGAGGGTTGACGGGTAGGCGAGTTACCGCTTCTGTCGTCGAAATGGGCAAGGCCGGTGACATCGTCAAAGCGCCAACAGCTGGTCGGCCGACCGGCCGATCTGCGGCCGAGGAACCAAAGAGTCGCGCGAGCGTTTGCGCGGAGTTACAAAAAAAAAAAATTCAGCCGGACCGTGTTGCACCCAGAAAAATAATTTATTTTACGGCCACCGTTTATTTGGTTTAGGTAAAATATTGATTTTATTTAAGTAACTAGTAGTAGTAGTGGATTTATTGACCATATTCCAGATGGAACAATTTTTGGTACATAGCATTTACATAGTGTAAGCTGTCGTGAGAGTATAAATTATTGCCAATTGGCTATCGACCTAAGTCCTTCAGCCACGGGTTTTATATAGTTCAAAGTTTTTATTTTATTTTTTATGTATATATATATTTTTTTTAACATTGAGTGAGTGTGTAGTTGCCACACGTTTTTTCAGTCGACTTCTTCTGTGTTCATTATTTCTAGCTTCTGGTATATTTTAAGTGATGGGTGTTTAACTTTACGTATTATGTTTTGAGCGGGTTGTATAGATAGCGGTTTTATGTTATCCAGTTGCATCGTAGCGAATCTTTTTGTAGGTTCTTTAATTCTTATTCCTATGGGCGTAATACCTGTAGCTTCGTATAGAAGAGCATTTCGCGGGTTGTATAGCGGGTTTTTGGGGTGACGGATACGTGTTAAGTAACTATTTACTTAAGTTAAATAAATATTTATTTAAATGAAATAAATATTTTACTTAAACCAAATAAACGGTGGTCGTAAAATAAATTATTTTTCTGGGTATGGTGAACGGTCGAGCGGCTTCGGTGGATTTGCTGCGCGGGCGATCGTGCGGCATCGCGAAACTCGCGGACAAACAACAACGCAGCGGAGAAGACGTGAGAGCTCTGTGTGTGGAAGCGCGTAACAGAAGCGGTTATATTTGTCTAATTCTAATACCAGCGGCAACGCGAGGCATCGGGACTCGAGAGCAGCGGAGGGAACAGAAGCAGTTCTCGAGAGTGAAAGTGTACGCGAGAGAACGGAGGGAATTCTCTGTGGGAATCCTCGAGCACGTAGATAGTCGAGATCCACTGGCCGCGTATCTTGCGCCGCACGTTCTTGCGCTCTCCGCGGCTGAGAAACACAGATAGAGATTGTGGCAAGGGACGAGGGCGAGGAGTGGCCACTCTTCGAGTTTCCCAGTGTGTCACGCGCCTCTCTTCTTCTTCCTCTTCTTCGTGTTATTCTCCCTCCTCCTGCTCCACTTGCTTTGCTCTTGTTACCGTACCGCGGTGCAAGTCGCACCAGCGCGACGTGTACCGGCTGCGTAGTTGGCAAACACGTGGGGGAAACTCCGAGCGGGAACGGATGACACGTGGCCGGCCGAGATGCTCGGCCTCGTTGCTTCGAGTGCGTCTCTTCCGATCTGGCGATTTGCAATTAGGCGCGGAAAATTCAGAATCGGAGATGGGAGTCTCAGGTCGCGCCGGAGCCACTTTGGCTTTCGGATGTCTCGCGACATACACCGACGGGATCCAACAACGGGATCGAAGATATCTGGCAAGATATCTGGTGAGATATCCGGCAAGATATCCGACGAGACATCGGCAGGACATCCAGTTCTGCTCCATGTCCTTCTTCTGTCTTGCCTCCGTTTTGCTTCAGTCTTCTGTTTTGTCTTGGTGAATATCTTGCGTGATGTCTTAATGGGATCGAAGATATCAAGTAAGACATGCATCAGCTCATCCAGCATCAACTTATCCAGCATCAGCTCATCCAGCATCGACTCATCCAGCATCGACTCATCCAGCATCAACTCATCCAGCATCAGCTCATCCAGCATCGACTCATCCAGCATCGACTCATCCAGCATCGACTCATCCAGCATCGACTCATCCAGCATCAACTCATCCAGCATCAACTCATCCAGCATCAACTCATCCAGCATCAACTCATCCAGCATCAACTCATCCAGCATCAACTCATCCA
>JAPYZC010001451.1:0-29098 GCA_030522665.1 Ichneumoninae sp. A BG-2022a | reverse complement strand
CGTTCGTCAATCGTTCGTCAATCGTTCGTCAATCGTTCGTCAATCGTTCGTCAATCGTTCGTCAATCGTTCGTCAATCGTTCGTCAATCGTTCGTCAATTGTTCGTCAATTGTTCGTCAATTGTTCGTCAATTGTTCGTCAATTGTTCGTCAATTGTTCGTCAATTGTTCGTCAATTGCTCGTCAATTGTTCGTCAATTGTTCGTCAATTGTTCGTCAATATATTAAGTTTCGTTTACCGTTCTATTTAGTTATCGAATTGTTTTGATGTGACATCGACACCCAACGGACGGTTGCTGCAAAGTCTACCGGGCAGGCGAAGAAATCATTGCGCCATAAACGTCGATTGTACTATATTTTACTTGCGGTTCCGATAATATAATTAATAGGAAAAAACCGGAGCAACGGAGACTCCATCGCAATGAAGGTAAAAAAAGAAGCCGAGAGTTTCTAGATTGCGGTTCATCGGCAATCACCCAGTGAATGGATGAGATCGAGAGGGGATGGAAACGAGAGAATCACAACCCCTCAGTGGAAGTTGGTCGGAGTTAACGAGAACAGGGAAGAATCGGGCGACGAAAGACTGGAGATGAGAATGTATATAGGAGAGAAGTGAGCGAGGACGTTGTCGGGACTCGGTGATTTTTCATAATTAAAGCGGATTAAGAGTCGGCGGGATGGCGGAGGCGCAAATGAATTTGAAATTTCAAACTACCGGACCGGTCACGGTTTTCTCGGCGGAGAGAAAGAGATGAAGATGAAAACTAAGAAGAAGCAGGGAGGCGGAACGGGAGCGCGAACATGACGAGGGTGTCTCCCGGTCCGTGGCGTCATTATCACGGGCTGGATGTCCCTGAACGTTGAGGGTGGGGTGTCGTTCGTCCTTCATTTCCCAAGAGCGCCGTACTCTCATACGATTTACCACGCCGCCCCTCTTATTAAAAGAGGCGGTTGCGTCTCGAGACACGTACAGTTACACCGTCGGTAAAACAGCTCGACGAGACACGACCGCCCTATTTTTTTTTACTCGAAGGATCGCTCTTTTAGCCTCTCGCCAAAAACAATATTTGGATTTTTTTTTGTTTTGTATATTATGTTTTCGGATCCTGGTGGACAATGCTAATATTGTTTTTTTTTCTTACCGACGGCACCCGCCGTGATACAAAGTTACTGCTCGATTAAAACATTTTTACACAACAGCCTCGATCGTAGTATTGTTGTGAATTTTTTTCTTCTTTCACCGAAAGCTGTTTCCAGCTTGATAGTATAGAAAAATTGCGATATATAAAATTAATTGACTAAAAAAAGAATGACGATCTGGTAAGTGAAAAACATATAATCCGACTCAGGAAATACCTAATTTACAGCTCATAGTCTTTATTGTCACTATTATGAATTAGATTTCCGCAAGTTTAATTCTTAAACCATATTTATACTCGGTCATTTATTTTCGGAGCTTGAAATTTATATTCCAATTTTTTTACACTATTTATGATCTTTTGGACGCTTATCTTTTCGCCTTTGACAAAGAAGACTCTTGTTCTCCGTCTTCCTCGTTTATCATCCCCTGTTGCGTCATCTTTATTAACCGGCCTGCCGTGAAATTTTAAGTCCGTGGTTTCCATCTCAACCCAATTACTCGGAGGATGTAAAGAAAAAAAAAAAAGAAAAACGTACATCAGCAAAATTATGAAATCGAGAGCATGGATTGCGCCAAAAAAAATTGACTTAGTAAAAAGTGCTATATGAAGCCGGTTTGAATTTTCCCTCGGCGAGTTTTCTGCAGACACTTTTTTTCCGTTCCAACGGTACTTTAACGTGCCACCGCAGTTTTCTCTCAGTATCTTTCTCTCGTCCTATGGCCATTTTTTTCTCTCCTTTATATCCCCGGTATATCCAGCAGTGAACTAATGATACTCTTTTTCTCGGGCTTTCTTTCAACACATTTCCTTAGTAAAAGAAAATCTCCCCTTCTTAGCTAGCTCGACTAGCAGAGGGAGAGTTGCGGGGCACGGGAAGCTGAAAGAGGGAGAGTAGAAGCGAACTGGAGAAAATGGGCGAATCAGTGCGAGCTGGCGGAGAGAGAAAAAAAGAGATAAAACATATTACTAAAAACCATGAAACTGGAGATCGAATATGCATATGAGGGGAGGCCTCGCCTCTGCGAAGCTCACTATTATAGAGTGCCATTCATCCTGCGGGAGAGACGAGAAATAGTTATCATCATAATCATTCGTATGGCGGAACATCTCTACAAGTGCCTGAATTTGGAAGCAATAGGCTCATTCACCTGTTATTGGACGCATGAATAGTCGCGGGAGCGAGGCGCGGGGATGGAGAAGTGAATGAGATAAATGCACACGAGAGAAATGGAGAGGAGCGCGGGAGGGTGGAGGGATGAAGTCCTCGCTGTCCCAGCATCCGTGGTTGTAATTAAACGAAACCGTTATAAACGCGAAAGCTTCGCGCTGGAATGAGGAGGTATGCTGCAATGAGGGAGGATACCCCCGGTCATTATGATAATTATGAATCGTCCGTCTGTCGGTTGGAATACCGTCTCCCTCATCTTGTATCCGTTTCGTACATCCACCTGCACTCATCTCCTACTCCCATTACCGCAAACTTCCAGCGAATTGATGGGCCGCTCGTAATCAATGGATACCGTTTCAACCGAAATTCCTATCGCTCGCCGCGGCCAAACGACCCGCAGTTACTATTTTCTATCGGTTAATCAGAGAATTTCAACCCTCATGAAACGAGCTTTCTGTCCATGTGATGATCGATTACAGACCCTTTGTATCTACCTTATTAAATAAAATATGGACGATTGGGAAACCGATGGGACGCGAAAGAATATAGAACGGAAAAGTGTTTCCCAATCAATAAATCGATGGAAACCCGATCATTATTTAGTATCTCATTATTTATGTTCGTGAACTACCGTAAAGCAATTGAAATTGGGTTAATCGTGTATCGTCGTGTATTGCTAGTATGGAAAAGAAATATATATCGAAGAAAAAATACATGCTATGTAGGTTCCCACGAAATGCATGAAAATACTTAATGCGCTGTTTTTGCACCGATCCGTTAAAAACAATGACTGCATTGCATTCATTTATTGTAGATGTTGTGTTTATTGAATTTTTTATTAATTGTCCGTCCGCACTTATCAGCGGTAACATCGTTTCTGAGAACTCCACACGCTAATGCAGATTTGTACTTTTAACAATCATTGTTTGTCGGCAACCCGCAGACCGCACTTCTATGTGTTCATTTTACAAAAAATATTTGTAAAGTTAACTAACTTTTTTGTAACACGAAAAAGAGTTTATGTAACATTAACAAGAAAAGAATTGTGAACGTATGTGAACATGAAACGTACCTACTTCACTGTGTAAAGCCGTAGCTAATCGCCCAGGTGGAAAATGGTATCGCAAAGAAGTCGTTAATAGACATTAAAGCAAGAACTATACGCGAATTCCACGAAACAAAGGCCTGGTGGCAATACCCTAAAGATTCATTAATTTATTATATTAACGTAAGAAACAGCTTTCTTGTTTCAATTTACAATATCATCTAGTCAATGTGTTAACAACACATACGTCTAAACCTTCTCCATCAAGTATTACATCATACTAATCACGTGATGCAGTCAGTGAAATTAATACCCTGCGCTCCTGGTAGATATTTTTCCAACAATGTCTTGCCTGGACCTTATCAGACTTCCACGCGTTATTGATTCGTTTTGAGTTGTTAACGTGTAATGTCATCATATGCTACGAATCATATACAAATAGACATGCTACGAATAGTATCGGATTGTCTTCCCGACAGCGGGGGATGCGCGGTTGACGCACGCCTCTGGTCCCCCCCCCCCCAGTCAGGCTGATTCGTTCGCGGTCAGTACTTGGATGGGTGATTAGCCGCACCCTAGCTGGCGCATCGACCGTTAAGCGGGAAACCCTTTCTTATGGAACTTTGGTGTTTTTTTATTCAAGTGCAAAAATACCAGTGGATCAGAAGAATATGGCCGTCTGTACCGGCACGGGTTTTCCGTAGTTTCTCCGTGTCCGCGGCAAATGCGGTCGCTAAGTCGGCTACAGACGCACTGGAAGTTAGGTAGCTTAGCTGAATGCGGGTAGGGAGTGCTATGGGGAATCGAGATGGGGTTCCATAAAAACCAGAAAAGGTGTACGGTGGAAGTGGAACAACAAATGAAAAATAATTGTGTCGGATTTTCAAAAATGTTTGGTACATTAAACCGTTGTAATGTGCAATGCAAACTTAACGCAAATTTATATTTATCGTTTGTATAAATCCGAAAGGTATATAAATTATGACTATTTTACGAGGTTACTTATGTTAAATTATTGTAAACGGAGTAAACCGTTAATTAATTGTCGATATCAATATGAACAAAATCGCCAGGATTTCAGAAAAGTTTGACCTCAAATACAGTAGCTTACTAGGGGGCCGTTGATGCAACTGCCAATCTTACATCTCATAAAGTTGCAACCCAATGAAAAAGTTCGGCACTAGTTGGGATAGTTGAAGGATTATTTGCTATATTAAGATGAAGCGACTCGCTGGGTCGGGAAAAACTGATAACCCGAAAGTTTATGCCCGGAAATAAATAACGGTAAGCAAGGAGAGTCGCTCTGGTTATTCCATTAAACACATGGAACCCATCGGGGCAACCGAGGATTAACTTGAAGTATACCCTTCGTGGTTTTCCGCCGCGACCCAATGACATATATGAATACGAACGAATGAAAAAAACTCCATCGAACCCGAAACACGATATATTGTGCAGATTTCGAGGATTCCAAGTGAACAAGGCAATTTTTAATTTACGAGTTATTTGGTATAAATTACTAACGAATCGTAAGTTGACGAATCGATTATCTGGTATTTTACAGTACATAAAACGGTGCCAAAGCTCGAAATTTCACAGAGCTCCCGCGACCACGAAAATACATAAACGAATTATCTGTAAATCCTCAACCGAATTATCTCTAAATCCTCAACCGAGTCGTTATTATTTATCGGCAAATATCGGCGTATTGATACACTCTTGCATCAATGAAAATCCATTACTACATTCTGACCTGCGGGTTTGCTCGACGAGAACCATAAATGAATAATCTCTTCGGATTCAAGGCGGCAACCCGGTACTCCGGGACTGCCGTGGATATTGAAAATTATTTGTAAATCTGGTGAGCATTTCAGAGATGCACAGATGGCCCAGATAAATACAAAATAAATGTTCAATCGGCGTTTAATTTTTTCAATCCTCACAATCGTTTACTGGTAGATGTTTAGTTGCCTTTAAATCACTATTACTGGCGAACGGTGTCAGTCGGCTTGTTCAAATTTAATACACAGATAGAATGGTCCCTTCCTTTTATTCACTACAATTTTTATAAAAATTGATGTTCGATTTTTTTATTTAGAAGTCTTAAAAAAAATTGCGTAGCATCTCTAACCTTCGTAAACTTAGAGCAACAATGTTAAAAACGGAACAGAAATATAATATATTGGTGAAGGACGGTTGGTATTTCAAATTTTGAGTTTCTCGAAAAATTTGTAAAAATGCCCCAATTAGAGCAAAAGTGGGGGTAATGAGCTTAAATTCGGATGGTGAATTGATTGACACTGCACAATGTTTGGTAGGTATTGAATTTGGCAAAAATGTATCTAACCGTTTAAATGTTATAGTCTTATAAAAATTTCTTATAGTCTTTAGTTTTATAGTATTTTATATTGTATAGTTGTAAAACTTTTTACCGGTAAACATTTTTACTACAATAATAACTTATTCCTCCACGAGGAAGACAAATCGTTCGACGAATTTCCCCACAGAGGAAGCAATGTGCAAGGTACTTTGCACCTTTAATACTAAAGATAACCCAATGCTTCTAATACTGAAAAAAGAAGTTGAGGGAAAGGGATGGATAAAAGTTTATGCTTTATTGGAAATCGAAAAAAGTAAAAAGGTTGCATTGAAAGAGACTATTAAAAGGTTGCAGGTTGCCCGATTGTTGCCAACGAGAAGAGTGGATAAGGCTGGTTTAGTGATCCATCGGTCGAAACGAAGGGATTTTAGGAAAACTCGTAAATTACCGATGGCCCGTGCTACAGCGTAGGGATGTCCAAGTGGTATTCGTGTGAGCGTATTATTGATGCTGTGCGACCGTGGCGCTCGGCGATATTGCCGAATATATAGTCTCCGTATCAGAACGACACACGTATATGATTATTAAAAGCATATTGGTCAATGTAAATGTAATTCGTTAGTGAAAAGTTCCCACTATGCGGAGAACAACAAAAAAGGGGATTTCAGGGTGTTGCCAATTCTCCATCGTCGACCACCCGAATTGAAATAATTGTGCATAATTACGACGTATCATATTATCTCTCCCGGGATTTCCTACTACCCGACACCTATTTTATCCCCGCTTTATTGTTTCGGCCTCCCTGCGGTACTTTCGCACGTCTTTATCCCTACCGCGGTTCCTCAACGAAGGAGAAACGTATTAATCGTTAACGACTTCTACGCGTTTGGACTCCGGTAACATTGTCCGTACCACCGTAACTGATACCAGGGCACATATAGAGGACATGATAAAGCGGTAGTTTTCCTCCCTGCACCCCGACAACCGGCAAACCCTTGTGGCCCGTGGGCGTCATTCCTGCGCAATCTCATTCAATATAGGTGTATGCAAACCCTGTATCCTTTACATCCTTTACATTATATAAAAAGATGAGGGAAAAAAAAAGAAAAAGGATGTTATTACTATACTGTAATGCCTACTCGAATAACGAATAATGAAAATCAACCGTTCCGCGACGAGGGGGTGAAGGGGGGAGGGGTTTCGAGGAAAAAGACGCGGATACTCCCGGGCGCTGAGGTTTGTACGCTACATAAATTCTTCGTTCTCATTTCGTTCGGCGCGTTGCGACCAAAGAAAATGAGAAAATCCGACGAGCGAAGTAGACGAGGGTCTCTCGCCGCGGCGAGATCGGTGTGCGAAGCGCGAAGGGTTGCTACCACCCGCTGCCGGGTGGCAGGGCCGAGTCGAGGCCAGAAGAAAATAAGTTAATAAATAAATCGAGGGATTACCACGAGCAGCGGGAGGGCCGGCTCGTACGTGCACCACGGCGATACGAGTTTCGCGAACTATCGCGCACAGCGGGAGTAGCGGAGCTACCTTCTGGAACCGACGACCGGCATTATTGCCCAAGTTCGAAACATCCTCAGCACTCGTTCCCTCTGCTTTTGTCTGTCTGTCTGTCTTGTCATCGGTCTCTGTCTTTCACGAAACTCTCCAACCGCATTATCTATCTTTCTATATCTGCGAGCTCGCCTCCTGGTTGCCCAGTCCGGGACCGAATCGGGACCTGAACAGCCGGACTACCGTTCTTGTTTCCTCGTCCGACGCCGATGAACAAACTTTTCTTCATTTATAGACATAGAAACGGGGCCTAGAAAGCCTATTCGTTCACGCTAGAGCGGCGAACGAAAAGGATGAATCTCAACGTATAGGGGGATTATGGATGATATGACGGTAGTTTTTCAAACAGGGGAAAAGAGATGGATACCTTTGAAAAATCGATCGGACACCGGTGGTAGGATATAATCAATGTTCGCTCGCAACTAGAATATGCCTCGGTAATTTGATCCCCATACCAACAAAACTTTGTAATCCTATATGAACGTGTACCACATAAATTTCTGCGCTTTGTGGCTTTTCGACTGGGCTCTCCGATGAATCCGTTTGATCATGACCACACTCGCATTATGCTATACCTCGACTTGCATTCACTCGGTAGTCGTAGAGCCATGGCAGACTAAACGTTTTTATATGAGATAGTCAACAACAAGTTCGATTGTCCATCACTATATTCACTGGTTCGGGCACGAGGCGCGGCGCGAGCAACCAGGAACACCAATGTTTTCCTTGTTCCGTTTTATAGATAAAATTATGCTTTTTCGAGCTGGCTTCCGCGCATCACCAGATTAGGAAACTCGTTCGTGGTGGACATAAATCTTTTTGAACCCTCAATAGCAAGGTTCAAAAGTCAGCTCGCTGCTCACTTCCAGATCACATAAACGGTTGCCCGACACTTTTCGCCAATCCTGACTGCTCGAACTAGGCCGTCAGCGCAGCGCTTTCACTTTTAATTTTTCTTTATGTAATAAATAGTGTTAATTAGTAGTGGTTATGTGCATTGGATTCTCTCATGTTACCTGCGACCGTCTTGATTACCTGTGATGTCTTGTAATTGGGTGTATATCCGTAATAAATAAATAAATAAATGTTAAATGTTCGAAAAACATGCACAGAATATTCGAAAAACTGATGCGTTAGTCTAGTGATTAGCGTTTTCGCCTCTAAACCAGAGCACCAGTAGGTCGAGGGTTCAATTCGCGGTCCCGTCGTTTCGTCGAGTAATAAAAATATGGACGGGGCATAGCTCCAGATATACACTTGAGACACACGCGTACTTGTACGTGTGTGCCACAAGTATATTAGCTGTAGTCCATGTTTACATTCTCAGCGAAACTGGACGTAACTCCGGTGCCGTGAAGCGAATCTGAGACCCACTGTATCGGCATAGGTTTTCTGTAGTTTCCCTATGCCTTTAGTCGTGAGACTTTTTTTCTTTATTATCCTCTTTTACACAACTAGACGAATGCGATACAAGGGGAAAGTCGGCTGCAACCGCAAAAAATTGGAGGACTGGCTCGGTGCGTAAAGACGAAAAATAGAAGTGGACATAAAAATAAAAAAGAAAAAAAGTGCGGACTTGGTAATTACGCATCAACCGGGCTGACCCGCAATAAAAAAGTAGCTTTGAGAAGCTGGGGATAATACAGAAAAAAAAGAATATTCGAAAAATTAACAAACAGATGCAATTGGCCATATTACCAAAAGACAGTGGGCGACATGGGCTTGGTCTTATTAGCAGTGAATTATTCCTAGCGTGACTCAGTAATCACATATCGACTGCTATGAAACAAACTGGCGTAACCCGTATCCTTCAACAGGGACGATACGCCCTTTTGCTTTTGAGCCGTTGATATAATACGTCTGTCGTATCTTGAGTACTTTAGGTGCGCTCGTCGTTAAATCCACTCCCGTGAGTATTTCCGTATATACATAACTGTAGAAATTTTCCTGGGGGAAGGATTGGGTACTTTTAAAGAATCGATCGGAGACCTGTGATATAATTAATGTTCAATGTTTCACACAGAATATTCGAAAAATTAATAAACAGTTGCGATTAGCTGTTTTACCCGAATACATGCAATTAACTGTTTTACTCGATTATTCCTAGCGGGGCTCCGGAATTACATATCGATTCCTGTGAAACAAAAAGGTGTACCCGTATGCTTCAACACGGGGGATACGCCCTCATGTCGTTCAGTCACCGGTAAATTACGCCTATCGGATCTTGACAGATTTAGGTACATTACTTTTAAAAATGTACTCCTGTGAATATTGCCGCATATAAATAAGGTGTTCGTCCCCGGATATGCCCATTTTTAATTAACTTCTGGGTCTATCAAAAAGTGGAGACATCGTCCTTAGATATCGTTACACGTGAAAATCGTACAGCCAGTGGTCCAATGGCACTATGAACACAAATTAGAATCCCTACATGCGCCAGCACTGTACAGTTAACGCTTAAAAAAGATATACGGTCAAAGTGACGAATTTGGCGGAAAGATGGACCAGTGCGTTTTGACACAACTGGGGATTAAAAAAAAATTTTAAACTTTGATCACTTGTATCGATAATAGTGAGGTATTTTAAGAGTTAAATCTTGCTCTTAATGAGGTTTAAAAATATCCACCAGCTTCCTTGATTCCCATACACCACCCGTAGTTCGGTAATATCGACAAATCTTTTATCAAGAAACGCGGTGGCGTCTCGACGCCAAGTACGGAAGTATATTTTTGCACTACGTTACCTCTTAAATAAATCATCGGATCGAAATGATATTAAAATTTTACTATAGAATGTCTATCCAAGCTTTCCAGTTTGCTTTATACCGAACACATTCGTTCGGTGGATTCTTGTGTACGATGATCGCGATCAGCAATCGATCCCAAAATTTTTCGATTGCGCGTGAGTTAACGCGATAATGTTCAGTCGGTTTGATCTCGGCAACGAAGCATCGGATCGAATTTTCAAGGACACTTTTATGATATAATTGGGACCCAAGCTTTCCAACGGGCCTAATTACGATCCTAATCGCCCAGCAGTTCCCGAGATACGACGAGGTGAACGTGAAATACGGGAGTGAGGAGATAACGCGAAATTTTTCCCCATCGCGATTTCGATATATCTTGGAAACGAAGGATCGGATTGAAATGATAATGTAACTTTCATTATACAATTCGGACCCAAGCTTTCCAACGCGCCCACTGTCAATAAGCATCGTTCGATCGATACTGAGATTTTTGCCCTAACCTCAAATTGATGTTTCCGGCTACCATCCAAGTAGAGACTCAATCAATGGCTCAAAATTATATTTACATTTATTTACAAAGGAATTTGTATGTTTCATCCATAATTTTTTTTTTACAAATTTTTTTTTTTACAAATTTTTCTCTTTTCAGAATTCATATACCAGAGAATTCATCGCGGTGTATTGTCGTAAAAAAATAGGTAAAATCAACCACAACATACTTTTTTATCAAAAACGTAATAATGGTACAAATACTTAAAACGTTCAGAAAATATCTTTATGGAAAAACCTCTTAAAAATTAAAAAATCTACCAAAACAGATCCGAACAATTAAAAAAAATATATGTGTATCAAAATGTAAAAAAAAAAATCGAAAAAAATCAAATCAAACCAGCCAAGTAGTATACAAAAATCTAAAAAAAATACAAGATGTAAAAAATCTTGAACAAAAAAAACTTGGCGTGCCAGTTTTTTGAAAATAATTTTTGAGTGAACTACGTACGACAGTGATTGGAAAAAAAACTGGCACGCCAAGTTTTTTTTGTTCAAGATTTTTTACATCTTGTATTATTTTTTTTTAGATTTTTGTAATACTACTTGGCTGGTTTGATTTGATTTTTTCGATGTTTTTTTACTTTATGATGCACATATATATTTTTTTAATTGTTCGGATCTGTTTTGGTAGATTTTTAAATTTTTTCTCGTTACAGTAGTAAAACTAACTACATTCCCATCAATATTTGAACTTCATAAAATACTTGAATTGACTCCTCAATGTAATGGACCTTATCTTCATTTGCAGATAAGGTCCATTATTAGCCGAACTATATCCAGAGCAGAGTTGGGAAAATACACTAAGTACGGACAGCTTGAGCCCACGTGAGTTCAGAGAGAATTGAAAGAGGACTTGCAAACACTTCTCGATGAGGTAAAAATTAGAAAAAAATCAACCATATGGAAGGTACTGAAAAGATTAATTTTGCATAATAATAATTCCAAAATGTCATTAACAAATTAACGCAAAAACAATTTCCCAAAAATCACCCGGCAACCTAACTTTTTTTATGAAAACGATTTGTTAATTTTTCTGAATACGTATGAATTTTTTCAGAATTTTGTGTAATTTTTGAAAATCGCTTTTTTAGTTAATATAAAAGAACGTAATTTTCAAAAATTACACAAAATTCTGAACAAATTCATAGGTGTTCAAAAAGATTAACAAATTGTTTTTATATGGACAAAAAGTTAAGTTGCCGGTGAATTTGTTGAACAATTGTTTTTTATTCCTTAATTTGTTAATAACATTTTGGAAGTATTATTATGCATAATCAATCTTTTCAGCACCTTCCATATGCTTGATTTTTTTCAGATTTTTACCCCGTCGAGAAGTCTTCGCAATTCTCTCTGAATTCTCTCTGAACTCACGTGGGCTCAGGTTGTCCGCTAGTACTACCTAAAGTACTCGACGGTACTCGATAGTACTCGAGTTCTGACGTATTAAGTGCTGACAGGACTTGACTGCTGTAGTTCTGAGTATTGGATCCTGACTCATAACACGATACTTCAATGCGTACTTCAAGTACTCAGTGCATTTTCCCAGCTGTGATTCATAATACCAAGCATACGAAAAAAAAATTGAGTACGATGAAACACACCGCACGACGTCTGTAAATAAAAAAAACCTACAAATATTTAATTGGAAGGCCTTCATAAAGGGTGTTTTCGGATACGTATTCTATACTATATCCGTACCAATACTATACTATTAACTAAATACTATAATACTATACTTTTCATCACTCGCTGCGAAAATGGCCACTTTTCCGCCCGCTTCGCGTGCGTAAAATCGCAATTTTCGCACCTCGTGATGAAAAATTTCGTACATGCCTCGTGCCAAACACTTTTTCTAACTCGTTCGCCCGCGTGGAGTAATGTACTATTACTAATGAGAAGCCATATCACCTCGAATTACCCTATGTCACACGCGTGATGAAGTGTACACTAAGAAAAAAAAAGTGGAATCAATCAAACATTTGGTGGCATAAATTCAAATACCTTGTAAGGGAGCAAATTATAATCAAAATTGTGCACCTTAAAAGGGCGATAAGCTACACTCATGTGACGCGACCATCGACCGCGTAATCATGGCGCATGCGGAGTCGCGAATACAGGTGTACGCTTGCTCCGAAAATCTTACGCGAGGTGTTGCGGCCACCAACGACTATCACTCGGCCTCTTTCTCCCTGGAACGCCGAGGAAGCTACAGCTCTCTCCCCTCCTCGTGGCGACAATACGAAATTCGTGAACCGTGGAAAGATCCGTCTATACTCTCGGCACGGCCAGACGGGAGACGAAAAGGAAACAGTTCTCTACAAACGAAGATATTCGCCTCCAGGGAGAAATTGAGCCATCAATTGAAGCCGCCCGCAAACATCAGCTGAGTATTTTTGTAACAATATTAATTTTCCCTTGAGCCAGCGCTGGCAAACGAAAAAGTTGCTGTAAAGAGTGGGTTATGAACTTGTGTGACAGGTGTAAATACTGACCGAGATTATATATCCAGGAAAATAATAGAAAAAGATTCGTGGATTTTTATGTTTGTTTATTTATATGTTCGACTGACAGGTTATGGGGAACTAAATTATAACGGCCAGAAATTTGAAAATCCGTTTAATGTTATTGACTTAATAAAGACTTATAATTGGCCTCAAACATAAAAAAACCGTGCTGTCGGTTGTTTTCATTTTCTCGGTGCTAATGATCGGTATTTGTTTCTAACGGAGCGTAACCTGATTGTCTTTTTTTTATTCGTAGACGTTAGAATTTCACAACCTTATTTGGTTAGACTAACTTATTATTATTATTATTTAATCAAATTATTATTATTGACCTCAGTCGGTTTAAAATATGTCGATTAATTTTTGTCTTGTAACAACCAATTCTTGTCGATTATTTTTTTCTTGTAGCAACCAATTAAAGCATGTCACTGCGCCTTAGTTTATACAACCATTTATGTTCCTCGGTTCATTTGTATTAGAATATTATGAGAAACAGGGAAGCCGTAGTCGCTTTAGACTTCGAGAACAAATCGACGTGGGATTTCAATTTCAGCTAAAAAATGTCAAATGGCAAAGTTCCGAAACGACGCCTGCAAATTTCAACGAAATATACGTAAAGGGGCTTTGACGTCATGCGAGAAAGAATGGAATTCGCGGAATGCCTGGGATTTCCAATATGACGTGAGTATACTCTGTTAACGTATGGCTTTATAACTACGGATATTAAAAAGGCAGATTATTACTTTAAAAAAGGCCTATTAATACTACCTTTCTATATATTTTCCATATATTATAGTTTAACGTTACTGAACTCGTTTGGTACATTCCTTAGGAGGGATTGGTGATTTAGAGGAAGTTTCAATACCAAAACTGCTTTTCATATGCAGAAGATACGTAGCAAATTCCGTTGCTATCCGCAATCTCTTGACAGAGTTATTCTTCTACTGGATTGCATTGACTAACAGACAGACAGACAGTAATACATTAATTAATTTTCTTTTTTTCCATCAGAATATATTTTCTCTTTACATACATCATGTATGATAAATAAAATAAAAAGTCATATTTATCCTCGGAGAACAATAGTTTCAGCTGCCATTGATTAATCAGAACAGGGCTTCGGCATTCTATTGTTACGCCCTGATCAGCATTTTCCTGCATCTATAGTCAAGAAGATTTCTTTCCCTATTACGCGTTTATCGCATGCGACGTTTTATCAGAACAATGCTCAGTTTCGAAATGAACCTTTCGGAAATTTATTCAGAGGTGGGCTGAGAATGCATGCCAAAAATACGTTGATTACCACCACATGGTATTCACTCGACTCGGTATTTAATTCGACGCGGTGCGTACCACGATATTTTCTATGTCGAACTGATATGACTCTCCATGTATCCGTCACATACCGTAGTAGCGTAATGAAAAAAGAACCCTGACTCCTTGTTTTGCGATGACCGCTACTGACTCGAGGCTACTGTTATTGGGGACCGGCTGTTCGGTTTCTCTACACTTGGTTCTCCTTGTTCTTTAGGAAAATCGACGATTCGATGTTTAATTTGAATCTATCGCTCTTTAATTTGATCGAACCCCGGATTGATTATTAATTATCCTCAAACGATTCAAAAGAATTCATTATTGTTTACACAATAAACAAAATACAATATTCGCAAAAGATCAATGAAAATAAAATACAGCGACTATATTTAAATGATTCGATGACTTGCTATACAACATGATAAGTACCTGCGTTTTTTGATGGTGCCATCGAGAAAATAAGACACTTCTCTTCAAAATACGCAAAATCCCTCATTTTTTGCAATATTGGCTCCAAAAATGCCCGATAAACGTTTTCGTTAATCGTCGCTCCGGGACTATATTTAATATATTTTTTCAAGCTGATCACGAATCTACCATTTATTTTATTCAGCGATAAACATTTAAAACAGTAAATTATGTCTAAAATAAAGATATAATTTTTCATAAAATTAAAGAAATCAAAATGACAAAATTTATACTGTACGATCGATTATCCCAAAATTTAAAAATATGGGTCATCGAGCGTTCCATATTTTTCACATTACTCACGAGCAGATGAACACTCACAAGCAGATTAGCGCCCACAAGCAGAAGAGTGGTCACAAACAAATGAGCGGTCACAAACAGATGAGCGGACACAAACAAATGAGCGGTCACAAACACACGAGCGGACAGAAACAAATGCGCAGTCACAAACGGATGAGCTCTTCAACATGATGAGTGCCCGCTGAGCGCCCGCGTTTAATGCTCGAGCGTGCTCGATGTCGCTCATGCGCATCCTTAGTAGTGACAAGTCAGCTTCCCGACAACAGCGATGTGCCTGACTACAGTGAATTCGCAACAGCACTAACTTCCGCGAAGAGTGATGTCTCGACTATAATGCTTCCGCAAATAGTGACATTCCGCCCTTACAGATGGTTCTTTTATTGTTTTGATGGGGGGGGTGCGCCCTCACCACCAAGCTTCCCCATCCATCCGCTGATGTCCGGTAAGCTAACAACTGATCGATTTATACGTCTTTCATCGCTCATTTGAATAATTGTGCAATATTGGCGTTTACATTAATTTGCCGGTTAATCTAATGGTTATTATAATTTTCGTTTTGAATTTCAATCGTTTAGACATTTTTATGAATTTTCTATATTGTTTCTATCAGAAATTATAGCCCTAATTAATTGACATTGTTCAAATATTGCTTTTACATTCCTGATTTGTAACGAATAATTATTTAACTTCGCTCAATCCACAATAAAGATCCTAAATATTTATCTCGGACAATATTGATTAAATCGTCGCTATTGATTATTCTATTGACAATAAAGTATACATTTCAAATATGTAAATAATTTCCCTGGTTATCATAAAAGTAATCCATATATTACATGGATTATAATAATTTCCATATCGGTTTATAATAATTTCATATCGTCTATTTGAATCAAAGTATTTACTAAACGTAATTCTACTCGATTAGTATTTAATTATTTATTTATGGGCCATTTCTCCACGAATATCCAACTTAAATGATCCTATTATTAACAATTATTTCTAATATTTTTAGTGCTTGGAATACTTATCAATTGGAAGGTACTGCACTCGTTAACGCTGACGGTGATTTTCCCAATCGATCACCTCGAGACAGTGACATCGATTCTGTAGCTGCACCGCTGTGTGCGTACATGCGTTACCTCGCTTCGCCGGTTAACGCGATAAGGTGTCGACTCCTTTCGCACGTGGAAAAGATTGCGTTCCAACTAAGACAATGAGGATGGACACAAGGTATTCTCGCTGTCGATGATTTTCGCGAGCGACTCGAATGACCGCTTTGTTTAATATTGTTCATTATATGATTGTTGCTATGTCAATCACTGCATGGAATGTGGTTTTTACTATGAGACGACAATTGTTTTTATATCCCTTGCGACTTAATTTTTTTATTTTCCAATATTTATAAATTTTCGACCCGTTGCGACAACAAATTTGACCGAAAATTCACAGGGCGTAGCACATAGTTCATCGATCAATATGATTGATAAGAATACGCCGGATAGTGTTTGTCGTCCAGGACTTTTTTTACCGCGGTGAATAAAATGTATTTTGTAGATAAAAATTAAGAAAATTTATATAGCAATTTCGCATCAAATTAGTACAAAAATTTAACAATTACTTTTCCTCTCTGTTGTTACAGTGAGTCAGAATGTTCAGTTTAGACTTTCAAGCAAGCCTATTTGGGTCAACACATCGCGGATGACCGGTTCACTTTTATTTATTTTCTACATTTTCAGAAAAAAAACTGATTTAAAAAATACAAGCAGATGTCAATGCACTATTGACTATTACTTAAACATTCTTACTGAATCTTTCCGCGAATTTATCCAAACTCTCCTGAATCCTTTTTTTCAAAGCGAAAGATTGCCTACAGCATTCTTCGATCTCATTTGTAAATAAATACAATGGAATTAATCAAAAAATAAAAAACTCGGCTTATTCTACGAGACGCCTACGATCGATCATTGGGCGACAATAGGCATGCATTTTTTTGGGGGACTCAATAAAAATAACGAATTGGACTTATCCTCATAGGGATATTATTGTCATAGAGTCATGTTCTCCGGGAGAAAGTCGAACAAATAGCAAAGCTCGAAATGTGCCGAGATCGCCTTATAAGCGAACATTGACCACGCTCAACTACAACTTGAAAGTATAAGAATCTAACACAATTTTTTGAAGTGATTTAAAAAAATTCTGTGACCATTTTAAGCTGATAAAACGAATCTTTAAAAAACTCGGAGTTCTTTTATGCTAAAAAATAACATTAAAAAATGATGAATTAAATCGAAAGGGTGTCAGGGTCTTATATATATATTTATGGGTACAGGGTACAGTATCTTATTATATAAGAGTATCTTATATATATTTTTTGTATTTAACACGATATTGATAGATGCAGTTAAACTTTTTTTTTCGCGCTACATTTTCTTTACATTCTTTCCATATCTCCCGATCGTGAATTTAATTAGTCATTCATAAAACTGTTTTTACCCATAACTAAAATAAATAAATAAAAATCTCGTGACGAAATGACCGTGTACTATCGAAGATGAAGCGGATCGGGCGGGTCGTCTGTCAGATTTAAGTTTCTTTCCTCTGAGAGTCGGTACTTCCATGCTCGAAATAATAATTAGTGGCACTGTAGGACAGCGAGGACGTTGCGGGGCGAGCTTTATAGTGTAATTATGTTGTTAAACCGAAAAGGCAAGAGAGAATGAAAAAAATGGACCAAGGATAAAAGGGAAGAAACGAAAACGAGAGGACGGTCGCGGGGTGGAGGACATAAAGGACATGACTCTTAATGAGAAAGTCGAGGGAGAAAAGTCTCGTTGTTCATTATGCGACAACGACGCAATCACAGTGTTTCACTGCTTGGTACGTGCTGCAAAATAACATACACCCTGTCTTATGTATATGCCCATGCTATATATTTGTTCATATCTAGATATAGTCATATACGTGTATGGTACGTGGAAAAGCTTTTTGGAGCCGAGGGGCTTCGCCGAGGCTGCAGGCTAAGCTCCATGGCTGAACGGATGATGATACTGGGTGGGGTTGGTTGGTGACCTAAGGGATCGCTTGCGAAAGGTCGGACAGTAATAATCGTTAGGGGCAGGCGGTGACCGGCTCGTGAAATCTCGCTCGTATCGCCTGTACAAGAAGCAGAAGCCGGCAGGAGGACACCGGGCCTTGTGAACCGAAACCTCGAAGCCGAACCACTGGTCAAACTCTCGTGTCCTTCCAAAGTTAAGCCGAACCAGCACCAGAGAAGGACTACTCTGTGCTGTCCAAACGTTGAACACCGCAGCTGTCGATATCGGGGAAATACACCAGAAGCACTCGAAGAGGAAAGTTTGAAACATGAAACTGCGGGATGCGGGTATGGGTGCATGAGAAAAAAATCAAACAAAGAATCAATACTTAAGGACTCTCGGTAGTCGAAAAATAGATTATTTTTTTCTTAAAGCGCATTTCTTGATAAATGTTGGCACAGGCTGATGCTGACGTGGCATTAAAATATCCTTACTACTCTTACGAAGTTCATTAATTGTGAGATATGTATTAGTAATTGTACTGTGAAATGTATTAAAAACTGTAAACGTGTTTGTCTGGAAATTTACTTTTCTTTTGGCTTTGCACTTTGACTTAAAAAATAACAGGCTGTATCTATATTTTCTGAAAAAAACGGAAATGTATAAGTCGCGATTGTTCTTATATCACATACAGAATAAGAATTGAAAAAAATGATTGAAATAAAAAAAAATTACCATCAAATTATGGTCTGGAAACCATATAGAACGCTATGGCCTAGCGTGTAAAAAAAGTATTTTCCCATTTGTATCCGTCTGCACCGTGCGAAAAGACAAAAGCTTCCAAAAGAGACTTCAGATCGCACTGACAATTGTCATGTGTCTTGTAGGTATAAACAACAGTTTTAATATTGAATGTGAATCTTCTATATCAATGATTTCTGGTATTATACCTTAAATATGAAAAACATTATTACGAGAAAATGGTTTTAAAAATTGTAAAAAAAATATAATTAAAGCTTGTTTGCTTGGCAGGCAGACTCACACTTGAGTAGCCAGCAAAAATTAGTGTTGCAATAGTACAACGGTATCTCTTGCGTGGTTGCTCGAATGAGATGCAAAGAATCCATCGGTTAAAAAAAGTGTATCGAGTGAAATATGGACCTTGTCTACTAAAAAAGTGTAAAAAAAAGGTAGTTTCGACTAGGAACATGCTTATATTTATGGTCATATCCAGTTTTAATCTCACAAAATTACCCAGGCAGACAAGACCTTAATTAATTAACCTTTAACTCCTTTGGGATTATAAAGACTAAGTGTCTTTATATATATAGTCTTTATTGCCACTGTTAGCATCCTCCCTCTTACGGCTACTACTAATTTTTACATACATACTTTCTCAGACTGAAATTATTATTTTTGTTAAATTATTTTCTCACGCTCGATTTATTCAAAATCGTTTCGTCGTGCGAGTACTCGATTTCGTTTCGCGCCACCGGACGTTAATATTAAATTTCTGCAATCGTCTGCTTTTATTATTTCTCATGAATTGAGTCCTGTTCGATGCTTGCGCGTCGCGTCGGAGCTCAGCATTTTTGGCCGCTTCACGGCAAGTAACTCTATCGAAACAAATTAGTCCACGTTTATCATCTATGTGGCTCACCCCGAGTCTTTTACCAGCACTCAAACGATCAGTCATCAACAACCATTGGAACGGAACAGTTAACGAACTGATCTTTAATCAGTTTTTCATTCTACGGGTTATACTCACTTTATATCGAGTCTACCTTCTATGTTTTTCGAGTCTTATAATTATCAACTCTCAATTGATGTAATATCACACATTCACGTCGCTTTTATGTGTGTCAAACTCATTTGATTAAACCCACAATATAAACACATTCGCTCTGAAACAGAATATTTATTCCATTCGGGGATCGATCCAAATTTACTTGCGTAGAAGTATATTGTTGTGTACCAGTCTTTCTAAACGACTTCAGAGGCTCCGCAATCGAGTTCCCACTGGCTCCCTTTGACTTCGAGCGGTACACCCCCGCCAAACGTGAGTTTCAGAGAAAATTCAAACACTTCTCGATGGGATAAAAGTCTACAAAAATCAAGTATATGGGAGGCACTGCAAAGATTGTTTTTGTGAAATAATAATTCCAAAATGTCGTTGACAAATTAACGATAAAAATAATTGTTCAACAAATTAATCGGCAACTTAACTATTTTTTCCATAACAATGATTCGTTGATTTTTCTGAATATGTATGCATTTTTTCAGAATCTTTTATGATCTTTGAAAATCGCATTTTTTCTATGTTCAAGCTGTGAAAAAACACAACTTTCAAGGGTTATAAATTTTTTTTTAAATTCAAACGCATTCAGAAAAATAAACGAATAATTTTCGTGAAGGAATATAATTAAGTTGCTGGGTAATATGTTGAATAATTATTGTTATCTTTAATTTGTTGATAACAAATTGGAATTATTATTTCACAAAACGAATCTTTGCAGCACCTCCCATATACTTGATTTATTTCAGATTTTTATCCCATCGAGAAGTGTTCGCAATTTTCTAAGACTCCACGAACAAGTTATTCGCATACTTCTGAATCGTCAGAGCACAAGTCAAATATTTCATCAACCGCAGAAACGTAACACTGCCATAGTATTTCATAAAAATAGTATGTCACTATTTTAAGGTTAAAATTCAGATTATTACACCTGTATATCAGACAGTGGGCAATCCTGAAAAGAAGCTTGTTACGGTAGCTATGTTGCTTCGGGCTCATTTCGCGTAAGTTCAAGAAACATAATAGAAAATTGCAAGTACTTCTCGATGGTATAAAAGTCTGAAAAAATGCATGCATAGTTAAGGTAATGAAAAGATTAATTTTGCATAATAATAATTCCAAAATGTTATTCACAAATTAATCAAATAATTAATTATTTAACAAATTACCCGGCAAACAAACTTTTTTTTAAGAAAATGATTCGTTAATATGTCTGAATATGTATGCATTTTTTCCGATTTTTCCATTAGCTTTGATTTTTTTTGTATGGAAAAAATGTGTGAAAAAACCCAAAAATGAAAACTAATTGAATAATCAAAAAAAATTCATACGTATTCAGAAAAATGAACGAAATATTTTCGTTAAAAAAACGTTGGTTTGCCGGGTAATTTGTTAAACAATTAATTGTTTGATTAATTTGATAATAACATTTTGGAATTATTATTATGCCAAATTTATCTATTTAGTACCTTTAATATGCATGCATTTTTCAGATTTTTGTAACATCGAGAAGTACTTGCAATTTTCTGTTATTTTTATTGGACTTATGCGAAATGAGCCCGAAGCGACATAGCTTCCGTAACTAGCAACAAACCGCATGACGGGCGCTGGAGGTAGGATGTTCGCAAGTTCTAGCGAGAAACGTAGAGTACAATAGTTAGACAAGACTCTAAAATTTCCGTCCATGTCGTCTGTAATTTTATCTCAGTACTTTCATGACAAGGAGATGGACAAGTATGAAGACGGTGTTTTGAGCATGCATGGTGTTCTTCATTTCTGCAATACATCTAATTGCAAATTGACCTCAAACCTCGATTACCTCACAAAAAGTCTCATGTGATTTGGTTATCGTGATGCAACGTGAAGTTTATCTGAATCATGTATCGAAGCGAAAACGCGAATCTCGAGACGGATGGAAATGAAGTTAAAAATTCACCAATCCACATGTCCCAGAATATCTACCGTCATTACAAATGCATCTCGTGGAGGAATTAAAAAGTAAACCGATATTGGATGAGTCCGATGATTTGATGAAATGCACTGAGCTTGATATCGATTCTCCGAATCCACGTATGTGAATCACGTTTTCTTTCGTTCAAATTTTTTTTTCTTTTTTTTTTCTCATACATCCAAGTCGATGGACATTTTTTCCAAGTGCATAAGTACTCTAAGCGTTACGTGTTTGCGTGTTCCCATTTGATTCAAGGGAGCTGCGTCGACGCATAACACCCTCTCGTCTCATTACGTGTGCGCTTATTTTGTATCGCAGTGTCTGCTGTACTGCTGGAGTACATGGTTGCTGAAGTGGGAACAGCGAGCGCTACACCTCTCAGCTGTAATTACCGGGACAGAATTTGCATCGAAGGTGTGAATTTTTCAACGAGATGCGAGCCAACGCGGTGAGAGCAATGCTCTCTCGTACTTCTCGTGAACCAAGGGAGACAAAATCAGAGTGCTTTATGCGAAAGTAAAGTAAAAACCCGCCTTTCCGTTCCCTCGTTCCCTCATGCATTCGCGGAAAACTTGAAGAAAAAAAAGCTGCCGCAGAGTGACGTATTATGGCCTCTCTCTGGATCTCATTAATTTTTCAATATCGCGAGGCACAGTTTACACATTCGTGTACCGGACTGAATGAGTGATGAAGGATGGACCCCTGAGATGCGGGTTAAGGTCAACGCAACTTTGACACGTTTTCGTTAAATTATTCGCAAGTAGGCGCAATTTCGCTACCATTTAGAGCAACGCCCAACGAAATAGATGGATAATTTAAGTCAGAAGATTTAGTATTGGCTGTCAGGATTTCGTCTTGGCTCTTTACAACTTTGTACCATAATCAATATTCGATGATAACTCCATTTACCAAAGTATACTTACACCCAGAAAAATTATTTATTCGACGGTCACCGTTTATTTGGTTTAAGTAAAATATTTATTTGTAACTATTTACTTAATTTAAATAAATATTTACTTTGATCAAATAAATATTTTACTTAAACCCAATAAACGGTGGCCGACCAATAATTTTTTTCTGCTTGTCGGAACAAAGCCCAGGTTTATTTAACGACTGTAAATTTGATCTGGACGATTCGGCCGATTTGGTCTGAGTGCGCACGATTATGTAGGAATATACGATCGATTATTATTGTTTCTGCAAAAAAGAACGAGACAATTTGAGGTGTCAAAAATAATGTTATTTAACACTTGAATATTCGGGGCAAATGCACAAACATCAGTTTATATATTAATACATGATCCATAATTTTATATTGTTGTACTGATAATCGATAATCTACCATTAATGGGAGATTCGTGAATTTTTGTGATATATGATTCGGTTTAAATTTTGCCTTTCCGACCCGTTTCCGTTTGTTCAGCAACAGGAGTTCCACGGAACATAATTCCCGAAGGTGGAGCGGAGAGTATGAATTTAACAAATGTATTTCGTGAGTTACGAGTTGTGTATGAGTATGAGTTATGAGTTAAACAAATGTGTTAGCCCAGCGACGCTCTGACCTGCGCCGCCACCATACACCGAGATTCTTGCCTCTTTATCCTATAAAATATAGCAACAACAATCGGTGAAATAAAACTATCGGTTCTCACAAAGACCTGTGCATATTTTCGTACAGAAGAAATTATTTTTTAAATTTAATTACCATTAAAAGCCACAAAGAAATTGCCTTAAGGTTTGAAAGTAAAGAAATTTTAGTCACCGATATCGCGGAAGATTTTAAAAAATTCATTGAGGAAATACAAGACTTTCATTTATGGACCTGCCGCGCCTCAAAAAAATGTCTATCAAAATGTCGTTCCTGTCGGGGATGAAACAATGAAGAGGAGAATTAAAAAGTCATGCGATCGGTGTTTTATACATACTGCGTGCCCTACAGTGGAACGCCCCGGCATTGTTTAAATACGGATGAGCCGTGGGAGGCTTGGAAGCTCAATGGTGAATTTCCGGATGGTCGAGCGATCTCGTTGTTCGTACGAGAGAGGAGAGAATAAAAAATCTGACTGGCAGGTCCGCAATTTATCAACATTGATAGTATGCACCGACCTTTGTATCCGAAACAAAGAATTCAGCCTGACAATAAACTGGATGCAATATTGCTCGAATTTAATCGAAGAAGCCATTGCGAATGTCCGCCCGTTTCTAATAGGGACATGTAACAATAATATTTACCCGCAAATATTATACTTTCCGGAAAGAAAAACTACGCAGGTATTTCGAAGTGATGTCCAACACTCCAATGAAAATATCCCCGTTGTCCGACGTGTGCTCGCATAGTGCCATAAAGATTCAGCATTGATGACGTTCAAGATTTGTTATGCGTCGAGTAGAAAATTCATTTAAAACAGAAGGCCCGACGACAGTGGTTAAATAATAATGCATTGTATATTTATGCACTGTTTTTCAATGTATAACGAAATTCTTCGAGGCTTCCTCGTTCGTCCCTCTGTCGCTTCGTTACGCACAGTAATTATTCATATAAAGTTCTCTCGGTGTATGTATAAGGCATAATATTTTGCATAATAATAGCGAAGCTATTATTTTAAGTGAATAATGCCCGGAGTGGTTGACGTAAAGTGGGTGAGGGTTTTCTAAGACGCGAGGACGAGGAGCGGCCAACATTCGCTGGCTAGCGGCTCAGCGTGGTCCACGAGTGCCAGCAGGGTAACGTAACGGCCGTAACGCATGCCTGCTGTCGTGCTATAGTGCTTCGGGGCCACGAAACCCCCTGGCTTTACGATGCCCGGAGGAACAGTTTCGTACGGATACCAAGATGGCCACGCCCGCAGCCCCGACGACAATGAGTTCGCCCCGAGGCCCTGAGAAACTGACCATTTCGAGCGCGTGTCCCCGTTGGCCGTCTCGTCGCTCTACTCGAGACTACCAAAAGCTTCGCCAACTCATTTCAGATATCATCTCGTATGTTGTCCTCGTATATACCCATAAGGGCCAAGTTTCTTTTTTTTTTCGTCGTTGCGAGAGAGATGCTTTGAGAGAAGGTATAAATACACGGACGAGATAAGGCTGTAGCAAGTTGATCGATACTCCGGAATTGTCGAAAGCTCGGATTAGAATTTCTTAATTACTTTTCGAATAATTAAAATACTAATATCTATCGAACTCACTGTGTGATTTGCACATGCATTATGTATACATCCATGCATTGATGGGTATTGGAAATATTCGTGGTAACGTTTCAATCAGGATGACATTGCTTGTCGAATTCGGCGACAAATACGCCGCGAGAGGAGAAAGACGACAGCGACTTTTCTCTCCGGCGTATCTAGAAGAAAAGGCCAATTTTACGATCATGGTGTTCATGCTATACATATCGGCGAAGAAAGAAAAATTGTTCTCTACAACCGTTCGCGGAAAGAAAATTTATAGACGAAGTTTTGTCTCCAGGTTTTGTTTGCTCTAACAGTCCCGCGAGACAAATTTCACTATAATATCTGTTCGGGTCTTGTGACGGTGGTGTTTCGGGGACATTATCCACTTGCAGCAGTTGCCACGATTTTGGCGCTTCGACAGGGTGGGTGGCTGCCCCATCTTCCCTCCACTTCGAAGATGGATGGAATACTATTTGTATCCATCGACTGAAACGATCCTAAAAAATCACGCAACGGTAGCCTTAACGTTGTGCTGCTGAGGGTTCATTTTATTTTCTTGTTTTTTTTTTTCTCAGGATAGATCAGGGTGAGATCGCTAGGCGGGTGCGATGGCCCCCTGCAATGTCGTTTAGGCTTGCACAGTCTTTAGTATATGTGGATACAATGCGGTTGCATAAAAAATTTTAAGATTGTACGTGCAAGGGACAGTACGAGCGGTGAATCCTTATTTCGAGATAGCCAGAAATTTCTCGAGCTATATTTCTTGAGCTCTGGAGACATACTAAATTATAATTTTGCTAGTAAATCAACATTGCACACTATAGTTGGATCTTTCGTGAAAAGATTGGCGCGTAGTAAACCTATTTAAAAACATTCCTTCCCTAAATTTAAACGGCGACTATTTTTCAGAAAAAATGGGCGATATTGCCACTAATTTTCCGGGGGACGATGGCCGCTTATTTGTCGGGGGATATAGCCACGTCAGTGGTGGTCTTGTTACCCGGATATTACGTGTGAAATGGCCACGTTACTGGTGGTGGGCCACTGCCCGCAATATCCGGGTGGTATGTCCAGTGAAATAATTTTCTTTTTAGTTTTGTATCTAAAATATTTAACGGGGCAATTACTGTCTTTCTGTAGTTTATTTAGACAACATAAAATATAATAAGACATGTTTTGTGCGATCCCGATGCTTATCTAGGCCTAATTGACTACCATTAGTCCCTACTGTGGCCATCTCACCCGTAGTGTCCGGGTGAGACTGCCGACCGCAAATATTTATTTATAGAGCTACAATTAAATCACGCATCGAAAATATCGAAGGTTCCGAGTGAATTACTTTAGTTTGAAGTTTTTAGAGTTGGTTAAAAGAAAAATTGTAGCTTAAAAAATGTTAAACCTCCGATTTTCGTTGGTTGAAAAACCATGGCCATATCACTCCGACTTACCCTATTTTAAGTTTCTTACAAATAATTCTTCTTGAAATCCACGAAAAGACCTATGCAGGCATTCCGACACTAAAAAAAATGGTATTTCGATCACCTGCAAATTGTTCGTTTTCGATCACTCCACTAGTTCGAAAATATTCGACGGAATAAAGTGAACAGCAACTAAAATTAAAAAAGGAAACTGATACGATAACAATTACCGTCGGCGTCGGATTAATTAGATGAAAGAATGTCCATTTTCGATTCCAGCACCAAGTTTTCAACGCCGGTGCGATAATAATTACATTGTTTGTCAGATACCTTTACATATCCTCTGTAATTGGACCCAGCCCGTAATTTAACAAACAAAAAATGTTATACTATAAACTGAATCATGTATGCGTTTTAACGCTACCTTTGTATCGTGCGATGGGCGTCCCATCGTACCGGCAATTGGGCAATTGCCCGTATTTCAAATAAATAAATAAAATAAATATTAATACGTCTAATCAAGAAAATCATATCGCCTCACGGAATCGTATGCCGTGCACATCGTAATCTCTCAATTGCGGTTTAATCACTCGCGCAAGATGGTGCGATCCGTATAACTCTTGCGGGTGCCATCTATAGCGTGGCACATCGAATAGCTCCCGAGGCGTATGTTCTCATACCGTGCCTCTCTTCTGCTTCCACGAAGCGGGAAATCCGCGTTTGCCAACGTTCCCTCGGAGAGTAGGTTGGAAGATTCACTCTCGATGCCCCTGCAGTTCACGGAGAGGATCGAATACGGCCATCGTCGTATCGATCTACCTATATACCCTTCCTAGGTTTACTATCCTAAATCCACTCCGACTGATAACAATTCGAACTCGATAAATCAAGAAAGGAATGAGAAAACCGCGGAGATGTTTCTAATTTTTTTTCATCTTTTACTTCAAGCCCTTATTTCGATATTCGCCGCCGTGTCGAACGAAAGGGTAGACGATGATGGGGGTTTGGCTGACGGGCTGATCGAAACCTCGACATGTTTATAGGACGTATAACTAGTCTACACGTGCCAACGCCTAAACCGATCCGTCTCGTCCCTTCGCGTCACACAGCGAGGCGAAGAACACGGGCTATATTGGTTGTAGCTAATCGACGATCGTTCGGCCTCATTCGATTAGGCGCTAATCACTGCCTCGACCGGATCGATTGCCATTAGCCCTCGTGCCCGACACCCTTCGGCTCCCCTCGCCTCTCCGCAAGGATCCGCGAAACCCGGGGGCCATATAAACGGTAGCCGAACCCGTAATCGACGAATTTCCGGCTCACTCGATCCAGCACAACGTGATTGCCAAAATTTCCTTTCTCGTTTTCACGGCACTTTCCCGAGTTAACGGTGTTGATAGTACGAAAAAAAAGAAAAACAGCCAGGGAGGGAAAAAACAAATATCACCGCTGTCGGCGGTCAATAGCGGTGAGAGCCGTTAATTAAGCTTTCATTGATATACTCGAGACAATATGTAATTCTGCCGAATTATATTCACCTGGCGTGGTCTGGAACAGTTTTTAAAAGAAATCATAGTTTGGACTTTGTTTTTTTTTTAATGTTGTTGCAGATGACTTTTTATTTGCACGTGTCTAAAGTACTCGTATATATACCAAACATCCCATTTATTTATAAAGAAAAATTGCGTTCATTAATTTATTGTTCTCGCACAAAAATCAAGTATATGTGAAAAATATATTTTAAATAGTTTAAATAATTAAATAAATTAACAACAGTTTTGCATATATTCTCGGATATGTCCGTCACATATATCACATGATATGTGAATTATGGATCATTTTTTATGCTTTTTTGCGCTGGTTCGTAATCCACCCTACACTTTGGATTCCAGACGAGAAGTAAAAATGGAAATATCAGGGGTTGTTGCCACGTCAGCTTTGTGGACTGTAAGCATCATAAGCCAAATTATTATCCAGATTGAGAAAATCACATTTTGAATTTTTCTCGGATATAACCAGGCAAATAAAAAAAATCGTTTTTAACCCCTTCTCTGCCAGGAGCCCTCATAGATGCCCCAACGTATAGGGAAATTCGTTTCTCTGACAGTGAAGGGGTTAATTAATTATTGCAATGATAAACTCTAATTAAAGCGTGTATTCCTCTTAAGATTTTAATAGAGTAAAGATGGCGAATATGCCCTGATTAGCACGGCCATCAATGATGTCGATGGCCGAATTAAAAAAATAAAAGTTGAAAATCGAAATTTTCAAATCGCTTCCTCATAAAAGCTGAAAATTGAAATTTTCATATCGCTTCCTCATAAAAGCTGAACATTGAAATTTTCATATTGCTTCTTCATAAAAGTTGAAAATTGAAATTCGCGAAGCTTCTTCTATGAGGAAGCATTGTCTGTATTTTTGGCTTCCTCCTAGAGGAAGCTTCGCGAATTTCAATTTTCAACTTTTATGAAGAAGCGATATGAAAATTGCAATTTTCAGCTTTTATGAGGAAGCGATATGAAAATTTCAATTTTCAGCTTTTATGAGGAAGCGATTTGAAAATTTCAATTTTCAACTTTTTTCAACGTCAACGTCTTAGACTTTTATG
>JAPYZC010001450.1:0-19148 GCA_030522665.1 Ichneumoninae sp. A BG-2022a | reverse complement strand
ATATATGCGAATCTACATATATGAGACTAGGGGTGCCAGAGTGAAGCCTTTCGCAGGCCGACGGAGGTGCGAGTTATAGGGGAAGAGGTATGCGAGGCCCTTGCCGCACTCTTTTCCTCATCTTAACCTGGGCTACGCGTCCCGTCGCCTCTCGAGCTTTTTCATAGCCCTCATTCCTGTCGAGCCTACGCGTACGCGTTACATCTACATTACATTAGGCACACGTTCTTTCCGAGCTTCGGGTGAAGCAAATTATCTTGAAGCTCGTTAAATTCTTTACGAGAATGTGGCTTCATCTTTTCTCCTTTTTGCTTCCTCATAGAGGAAACTGTAAAAAAAAAGATGTTATTGTCAGACTTAGAATAGTCTACAATTTTTATCTGTAATTATTGATCGGTGAATCAATGGTGAATTTTAACCGTTAAATTTTCATAACGTTTCGATCTAATATATTTCGTTTGTATACGTTATTTAACAATAACCTATATAAACAATATATACGATTATTTTAAACGTTTTATATTTCATATATTTTTTTGTTTTATGTTTTATAAGTTGAGTTTCGTCCATGAGGATGCCCTATGTGAATTACTTTGCACTTTTTTTATAGCTTTGTTCGAATTTAAACAATTTTCATCCCGCCAGCTACACAGCGAAGAGTACTCGATGGAAAATCGTTGAAGAGCATGCCAATAACGTGTATGCGAAAGTCGGACGGACTGCGGAGAGCACTCCGATACTCTTTAGTATTTACACGAATTTTTTGGACCGTTGCGTTTGACGAATATGTCGGGGAAAAAAGTAACCTTTTATCGTTCCCACCCACCCTCGATGTTGCGATTCGGTGATTTTTTATCAAAGGTCATGCCGGACAATGATGTGGAGAACGAATGCGACAGAATTTCGTTTATTTATATTTTTCACACTCCAAATACTTTATTGTGAAAATTCGTACGATAAAAAAAAAAAAAACTAAAAAAATTAATTGAACGCGATGCACACAGCTCTACAAAGCGACGAATTCGATTAATCGAATGGCTGGATCAAAGGCCAATGAGCAATTTTGTTTCAATTTGGATCGAAATTGACTGTTTAATTTTCGGGGACATTTACTGCTTTTCGGAGATATTGAGTTGAGTGTGTCGTAAAATCGATTGGACATCGAAATTACACTGCGATGCACCTCTGTGAACTTTTTCACATTTTTTGTTTTCACCAGAACCGGAAGAAAATACAATCTGTACCATAAAAAACAAGGTTTGAATACATTTAACAATCATTGCTCGGATGGGAATGTCGACATATTTTTTTATCGTTGATTTTACACTTATTTTCCAGTTAAAAACGCGATTCTCAACAGAACCGAATGTGTTAAATCGACGGGAAAAATTAATTTACACGTTCGCAGACAGGAAATGTTTGTCGAATTTCCAAACGTTTTTGCACCGAGCTGTTAAAATTTTAACACTCCCGGACGCAGACGTTAATATTATACTCTCAATATATTTCAACGATTATAACGAAATTCTATATTTTAAATAATTATTGGCATGTATGTTGAGAGTTCCACTGATAATGCTCAAAGTACCCTCTTATCAAAGTAATGTTGAGATGCAAAAAAAAAAAAAATGTTTAAAAAAAATTACATTTACAACTCGGGTGAAATTTTTATTCTATTTTTTATTTTTTAAAGTTGAAAATTGAAAGTTTCATATCGCTTTCTCACAAAGTTCCTTTATTCGCAAAGCTTCTCTTATTAGAATGCATTTTCCGTATTTTTGGCTTCCTGATAGAGATAGCTTCGCGAATAAACGAACATTATAAGAAAACGATGCAAAGATTTCAATTTTCAACTTTTATGAAAAAGCGACATGAAAATTTCAATTTACAACTTTTATGAGGCAGCGATATGAAAATGTTCAACTATTATGAAGAAGCGACGTGAAAATTTGAATTTTCAATTTTCAATTTTTTTCAACGTCAACGTCGTGTTAGACTTTTATGCAAAACGGCTGGTCGATTCAGATTGAACGCGTAAAAATACACCATCGTCACGCTTCACTTTGTCTGATCGGTGCTTGGGTCCAAGAAATACATAAAATTATGAGCTGCTGAACTTTTTTTCTAGAGTTAGATACGTTAGCATTTTTCTCATCTGATTCACACACACACACACACAAACACATACATACATCCGGACATTTTTTATAAATGTGATTTTTCGACGCTTTGGAACATTCTGAACACGTTTTTATCTCGACATTTTTTTTTACCAAAACAAAGCTTCCTCTATGAGGAAGCAAAAATTGTGTTTTTTCCTAGCGATGCGCCTTGTTCGTTACTTCCCACCCGCGTTCGACCCTACACTGAGAAAAAGGATGGTATTTCCTACAATAACGAATAGTTCCCAGGGGGACGTCTATATAGATAGTTTGTGATAGTATATATTCAATTGATTAAACTATAATTATGGTTGCAATCATGATTGTTTGTCATTGTCGTAACTATAAAATGTAGACGTTCCCCCTGGGAACTATGTTTATGGTAAAAAATCAGTATTGTTGCTTTTACTATGTAATTTTTTCTCAGTGTGTACCATTTTTCAGAGATTGTAAATTTCCCAACATCATACGAGCGCGCTAACGATGTGCTGGTCCCTAATTGAGTTTCGAAAGCACTTCCAATCTTTAGTCTACCGTTTACTCCATTATGCTTACTACGCTTAGAGGTCGAAGGGCTGGACGTTGAAGCCATCACGTGCCACTACGAGACTACTAAATTCAGGAAAATAAATGTTGAATATATGTGCATCTATTTGCTCGGTCTGAGAAACGAGTAAATACTGCGCATACAACTGACGTGCATGCACGGTAATGTTGTGTGAGTTCTTGCGACTTCGAGCGTGTATTGTAACTATAGGGTAAAAGTGGTGAATATTGCCCACCTCGATTAACACGTAAATCAATGATATATGGACCGGTCCATATTCCCCACTTGTACCCTAATTATAGTTACAACTATAATTTTTGGTCATTGTCGTAACTGTAAAATGTAGACGTCCCCTCTGGGAACTATTTACTATGTAAGTTTTTCTCGGTGTATCCTCTCGGTCGCCCTAATTCTTCCCCCCCCCCTGTCCGACTCTTCCAAAATACCCAAACACGATCATCTTTTTTTACTTAATTATTTTTATCTTCCATTCATTTTACATTCTCAATTATATTTCGAAAAAAAACTTTCATGCAGTTAGCACGACGGTTATATATGCATATGCGGAGGCTGTACACGATGGTACGTGGGCGAGGTGAAATTTATCATCGTCGAATGGCGGAAAGCGGCCCCGCGCCGACCGCCCCGTAAGTGATTGATGCCCTTGGATGCAATATCGATATCTATTACCGCGTTTCTCACACGGTGACATCGAACCCAAGCGTATATTCCACCCCCCACCCCCACCCCCATCAAAACCTCTCATCCCCACCCCTTCACCTATTCCTCCGTCCAAACTCACAAATTCTCTCCAACCTCACCTTACCCTTTTTCCTTCTCTTCTTCTCTCCTCAGACCCTTCCATTTCGCTTTCCATACTTCCGCCGCCCCTCCTCTTCTTCCCTACCGTTCAGCGAAAACTTCACGCTCGTATATTTCACGCGCATCCTTACATCCACACGTGACGCTCCTGCATCATATTCGTTCAACACACACACATGCATACACGCAGCACATATAGGGTTCCTTCGTCACGGAGAAATTGAATACGAGGCGGTAGGGATATAAATCAAGAGTAGATACGTTATTCCCCAATACGGTAACGAAGCCATGTGATATACCGTGCACAGCAGTATCCGATGTCAGTACAGAGAAATTTGCATTACTGGACGACGAGAAGGACGGATCGAGAACGATAGCAACCTGGCTGTGGATGAGATAGGAGGGCTGAAACAACCGCGCCCTATATGCAAAGTTCCGCAGAGTGGACCAGGCACGGGGAGCAGATGCTCGCAAGTAGTCAGGTCCTCGTATGGTCACACTCGCGACAGCCCTGCGATGGAGCGCCAGATAGCCGTGAGAATCAACGACGCCGGGATAGCACAACGCTGACGAGCTTTTCGAGAAACAGTGAATATGCAAAATAGTATTTTTTTTATTTTTTATCGAAAACAAAATTAGTTGCTGTTAATGGGAGGTTTTTTCACGGTTTGAGAGTTTGCCGATATTTTAGAAAAAATTATATTAATTGGGTAACGAGAGAATCAATGTTTTCTTGCGAGCTGAAGCGTTGGAATAAAAATGTTGCTGTACATAGCGAAAAATTAAAATTTTGTGGAAACATGTTTTCCCATTGAGGGTTTTTATTTATTCCTGCAATTATATGAATAAATAAAAACCGAAAATTTAATTTTTTTTCCGTGTTGCCAGAAATTAATTTATCACTGATCTCACCCACGGTAGTAAGGCGGCGACAATTTTTCGTATGAATTGTCTTTTGCGTGTAATATTATTTTTAATTCACGTGCCTTTCTTATACCTCGGACAATTATAATTATTTCATTTTAAGTAATTTTATTCCGTACGTTCCACATCCCCCTTTATTTTTTGTATAGCTTAAATGCAAAACAAAACGTTCTGTATTTATTTACGTGCATACATTTTCTCTGTATTAACCCTGTATAGTTTTCCCAAATTGATTTCCTACTTTCCTCACACACGCATTTTTAATTCATGTGGCTTTCTTATATTTCGAGTGATTATAATTTACTTATCGGTAACCTGCTTATTTCAATCTACACTGCAGGCTGATTGGCTTTGTTGAGTAAATGGTGAATAATACATAAAACCAAATGTAGTGAAACAACGATGTTTTAGTTCAGTAAAGAAGATCACGCCTCAACTGATGATTACGAACTGCAGTTAATGCGAGTTAGGTCAATTTTAAATGATTGAGTAGTGACTTGCAAATGTACATAATGATACAGACTTTCTTTTTAAACGATTAGTCTTCACGAAACTAATAAATTATAATTCCGAATTTGACTACTTTAAATCGACAACAAGACTTATCATACAAAGGTTCGATTAGCGGATCCAGGCGATAATAAATTTGCAAGAATTAGCAGAATAGAACGGAGAAATTGATAGACAAAATATAAGTTTATAAATTCACCTTACGTGTAACTTTATCACTTTATCATGCACAGATTTTACTGTACAATTTTGACGATACTTAACTATACAAAAGCCAAAATAATTATAATTTTGACAATATTTTCGACAAATAATGAGACTCCTCGAGGGTCGACTTCTGTCGCTTATCGATATGGATCAGAGAGGGTGTCTCTTCTCGTCGATCTCGTCATGTCAGCTTACGTGTTTCGTGAAATACACTGCTATCGCCTCCAACGACATCAGCCTATGGGGTTTGACAATTCGACTCGTGCGACACACGCACTCGTTTGCCCTTGTCCATCGCTTGAGTCGAGTACAGCAATGAAATCGTGGGTATACGCGTTGTGTAAATTTCTGCAGTTGAATTCAAAAGCAGGAGCGTAAAAGTAGGAGCGTAAAAGTAAAAAGAGATTATTTTTATTTTCTTGTGGCAGTAAACACAAAATGTTTGCATCTGATCTCATAGTTGTAGCTGTTGCAGAAAAGCGTTTAACGCCTGTTGTACTCGGAAATCGAGACTTCGGGGTGAGCACACGACACCGTTGTAGTAGTTTCGACGAGCCCTCTTATTGTACGTCGTACATTTATCGAACCGTACTCTCAACTGCCCGAGTATACAAACATTGGGTAAAAAAAAATGTTGAAAGTTCTTTTTATAGATATTTTGTAGATAATGTATCTTTATATTTTTTTCCCCACCTCCACCCCCGCCGTACCTATTATTATTGTACCGGCGGTATCTTCGAAGAGATGGAACCATGATACACGCCTTTAACCCTCTTTTGACTGCAATTGTCAAAAGTGAAAATTATTATTTTTTTTTCTTTATGTTTAATGTGTAATTTTTGTCAAAAATTAATGGTTGCAATAGATAATAGCGGTCGGATCGCTTTTTTTGTGTCAATTGCTAATAATTGGTCATCGCCAATATCACAGCCTGGCCCTGAGACGTAAAAATCAATAATTTTGTGACTAATGCTCTGCAAGTAGTTACGGTCTCATACGGTCAGGCGTGCGTAAACTTGGGATTAGTAACTCTTGAAGCAGTTTTGTTGATAACTGTGTTGCAACACATAATTTGTAGCGATAAAATATATGCGGAAATTTTTTTTGTTATTTGCTAATATTTGTGTAACTAAACACGCCTGTACTGAGAAAAAGAATAGTAATTTCTACTACACCAATAGTTCCCAGGGGAAACGTCTATGTAGATAGTTTTTGATAGTATATATTCAATTGGTTAAATAATTCGGTGTGGCTATTCGCCCCGATTCGTGTGTCGTCAGTCGTGTGTCGTGGCTGTAACGGTCGATGGGAGACGAACCTTTCGTGGGTCGTGAGTCGTGAGTCGTGCCTCGTGGTTATAATGGGTGATGGCAAGTGAGCTTTTCGTGCGTCGTGGGTCGTGAGTCGTGAGTCGTGCCTCGTGGTTATAATGGGTGATGGCAAGTGAGCTTTTCGTGCGTCGTGGGTCGTGAGTCGTGAGTCGTGAGTCGTGAGTCGTAATAAATTAATTAATAATAATAAATAATTATTATTGTTGCGACAATGATTTTTTGTCACTGTCATAACCACAAAATTTAAACGTTCCCCTGGGAACTATTTTTTATGGTATAAAGTCAGTATTGTTACTTTTACTAGGGTAAACGTGGTGAATATGGTTCACCTCGATTAACAGGTAAATCAATGATATATGGACCGGGCCATATTCCCCACTTTTACCGTATGTAATTTTTTCTCAGCGCGTATTTGCTCGTCGACATCCTAACGTTTATATGTGTATACGGACGTTTTTATCGGCACGTTCGTTTACAAGCAAGATATGTATCAAAAATTTTCCTCAGTTCACCGGCAAGTCGCGGTCTCTGGTCCGCAAGTAGTTACCGCCTCGTGTGGTCAGACGTCGATGCGCTTGGGATTAGCTCGATAACGGCGATGCTCTTGAAGTAATTGAAACACGTTCTCTCGATAACTTCATTGCAGCACACGGTTTCTAAGGATACCATATATGGGAATGGTTTTTTTTAACCTCACTGATACGTCGAAAATTGAAGCTCGCTTCTATCCAGTCCCAAACAAACACGAGAATTCGAACTACGCGATACTGTATCATCTCGATTGTACGGGACGAGTGGAACCGAAGTACCCACGGATCAGTCAAAACCACGGATAATGCGAAATGATCATCATAACCACTTTATTATTTTGAACATTCCTTTTAACCTTCAGACTAAGACGAGACAGACTTCATTACGACATTCATTGCCCTAAGGAGCTAATAAGTTTTTATTTTCTGCTGTATCAGTATTATTATTAATATTATTTAGGTAAAAAAAGTGTAGTATTTCTCAGTGATCGGTTTTGAAACCAACTGACGAAGACTTCACCGCGAATAAAAGTGTGAAAAAGGTAACCAATGCCGTTTTCGACAGTTTTAGGGTTGCTTCTTTGGAAATGAAAAACGTTACTTTTTGTTGTTGTTCTTTACATAATTTTCGGATCGCTGTTATCGTCTCACCTGCAATAGGTGATATATATCAGTAGAACAGAATCCTACACGGTGAAAAGGTTCACAAGTGACCTTTTTTTTCTTGTCTACTCTACTATGTTTGTAGTTAAAGATGTGGTACGTGGAGAAAAAAGAAATTGTAAAATTAACAACCGAAGGACCGTGGACCTTTGGGGATGAGAAACGCTTGTTAAATGTACGAACTGTTCGTTACTGTGCACTGTTCAAAATAGTCGAATACGATTTTTTAAAATTTTCGAGCTTTTTTATTAGTAAATGGTTTTTATGCACATGAAATTCTTAGAAGACACTGATTTCTTATTGTCATTATTTTTGTAATGTTTCTTATCCGAGATTCTACTGTACAGAATTATCGAACGACTCATCGCAAGCTTCGAAAGGCCAGATTGAAAGGTGGCCGGATTTTCGCGTTCATTGATTACGCCACAGATTCCTATTGCTACAGTCCGCACATGAATGTTGACCTTGCGCAAGGACAAGAAAAGGACCAATGTCAACGCGACACAAATCTGACACGCTATTTTGCGAAAACTTACGATGCCAATGACACTCGCAATTTTCGTAATAAAAAAAATCAAACAAACTGAGAAAATCTGATGATAATATTGAGAAACAAAATCTATTCGTTTCCCAGGTGTTCGGCATACGTGAAAATTGGATCGGAGGTCCACGAGATTGTATTTGAAGTGAATACGCGTGAAAAATGTTGGTCAGACATGAGATTTTTTATTTAATTTCAATTTTGAATTAATTTCAATTTCGACCGTCGGTATTTCGAAGCCAGGGCAATTTTAATGACACTCTCCGATTTATCGTTCGTTACGAATTTTACATCATTTTATTTTTAATAGTGTCACGGTCACGTCATTGGGAAAGGCCCGCCAATTTTGATCTTATTTTCCAGGGGTTCTTCAACTTACGCTATTATTAATCATACTCCCGAGACGAAACCACGCGGGCTACACGAGATATGTTCAACTTATTTTTTTCTTTTTTCTCGCGTGAACTACGAATCGGATGGATATTTAGGGGCCACATTATTTTGCTGAAACTTCAATCGTAGTATGGCCGAAAATCCAACGGGTCCGAACGTACTTCTTTCGTATCGTCAAACTGCTGAATCTTTATTTTTCCTAATCGTCAACGTGCTTAATCTTCATTTTTCCGAATCGTCAAACTGCTGAATTTTTATTTGTCCGAATCGTCAAATTTCCAAAATGTTATTATACCGAATGTTAATTTAAGCGAACGTTACTCTTTAGAAATAGTAATTGGCCGAACGTTATTTCTCTGAATCGTCATTTAACCGCACGTCATTTTTCTGAATAATAATTTCACCGAACTTCATTACCCCAAGCCTCACAACGTCAAGTCGCCGAATTATCATTCTTCCGATATAGTATTTGTCCTACAAGTAATTTATCCGAATCGATTCGTACTGGGCGTAAGATTGTTTACGAACAGATATACGAGCGAATAATGTTCGGTGAAATAACGATGCGAAGGAACAACCTTCGGACAACTACAACTTCCAAAGAGTTTCTAAACGCTCGGTAAAATGAAAATTCTGAAAAATGAAGTTTTGGAATTTTGACGATTCTGAAAAATAAAGTTTCCGAAGTTTGGCGATTCGGAAGAAGTGCGTTCGGACACATGATTTTCGACTACACGTCGATTCGGAAAAATACAGTTTCAGAAGTTTGACGATTCGGAAGAAGTGCACATGGTTCGGACACATGATTTTCGACTGCACGTCAATTCGGCCAATTGAAGTTCGGCAAAATAAGCATTCCGTTCGATTCTCCTCGCCGGAGGTTCGCTCCGCCTTAACGAAATTTTATTCTGAATGAAATTGTATTTCGAATTAAATATTTTATTCTGAGTAGTAGTACAAGTAATTTATTAGCGAGATGTTACATTGGTTGTCGATCGTTCAAGTATGTTACATTCGGCTTGGTGATTACATAAAGGTATGGTAACATTATTCGCTAACAAGCCATCGACCTTGGTCCTTCAGCTCAAGAGTTTCTTTGGTTTATCTAGGTATCTGTGATTTATGTACGGCAGAATGAGTTTGAGTCAGTGTATGTAAGTGTTCGGCAATGAGCTAGTTCTTAAGTGTGGTTTTCGTCGTACATTCTTTTGATCGTTTCGTGTATGGTGTGAGTAGGGTATTTATGCGTAGTGATGATGTGTGTTGGTCGTTGGATGCACAGTGGTTCGATGTTTTCTAAGTTTTCACAAGCAAATCGCTGGGTGAGATCTTTCAATCTATTTGTAATTGGTATTATACCGGTTTTTTCGTTTACCAGAGTTTCGTGGGCTGAAGAGAGGGTTTGTAGGTTACGTATGCGTGTGAGACGTCTGAGTGCGTTTGTTTCGGCGGTTCTTATTTTTTGTAGGGCTGTTTTTTTGCAGTTTGAGAATATCTGGTGGCCGTACTCCATAATCGGACGACATATGCATTTGTAGATTTTCGAGACGTGTTGGATTCGTATGTCTTGGTTTTTAAACGTGATGCTTCTGAAGTGTGCGGCTCTGGAAGCTGTTTTGATTTTACATTGCTGGAGGTGGAAGTTGAAGTTGAGTTTTTGGTCTATGTAGAATCCCAGATATTTTGTTCGTTGTTTCGGTGCTATTTCGATGTTATACATGTTGATTTTTGGAGAGAGTAGGTTGATTCTATGGTTAAAGATGATTAATTGGGATTTCCGTGGATTTGGTTTTAGCCGCCAGTTGTTGAACCAGTTACTTATTTCGATTACAGAGTTTTGTAGTGTATGCATTGTTTTTGGTAATGTGTTTTTGTGTGATATTAGCGCTGTATCGTCGGCAAACTGGAGGGGCTTAGATCTATGTAGTTTTTGTCGGCGAATCTATGATTGTATATGTCGTTACAGTAGGCATTGTAGAGAATTGGTGATAACGGGGAACCCTGAGGTAACCCTTGTTCGGGCGTGAATGTAGTGGATGTGTGGGATTCTATTTTGACTGTCAGTGAACGTGCTTCTAGGAATTTTTTTATCATGAGTAGAAGATAGTGTGGGCAATTGATTTTATTCTGAAAGAAATTGTCTTTCGAATTAAATTTTATTTTGAGTTAATTATTTCATTCCGAACGAAATTTATCGAAACATCCGATGTAACTCGAGACATTAGAGATCGAAGAGAAGAGCACGTAATTCGCTTCCAGTGCCATTCACCTCGAACTAATTATCGTACTTTTCTTCCTTCCTCTAGTATAAATCAAGGTTTAAAAAAATACACAGTAGCAAAAGCGCTCGGATGCTTTCGCTCGCGAAATTACGATAAGGAGGCATTTTTATGTCCACCACCGAGTCTCATGAATGATTCCCCGAGATTCGACGAGCAAATAATTGCTCTCTCGAGTTCATCGACTCGTTATCCTCGTGCGCGATATAAACGTTACGCACGGGAAACATTGTCGTCTATAACGCTCGAGTGGCTTTTACTTTCTCACTGCACACGGAGTACGCGACGAGAGAAACCATTGTCTCGCTTGTGAATTTTTAAACTTTTAAATTATTTGTATTACTTTAATTTCAAATACTTCACAGTTTTAACGAAGTTTGACGTAAAACAAACAGTTAATCAAAATCAAATTCGTAAAATCTTCGATTAAAAATTGTCGTTGTTTCACCCACGATAACTGGACTATTTTCAATACGAAATACATCGATGGAGTTGCAGTCAAGGGAGTAAAGAATTTTTTTTCTCCAACAAAATTTCAACCGTGATTTATATTTGTTTAAAATCGATTGAGCAACAAGGCTCAACCGAATAACCAAATAAGGTTGTAGCCGTTGATTTATCAAAATTTCGCGAAACCGCATCGAAAATCGTCTGACGACCAGCGCGAGTGATGAATTTTTGTTGCAAAAAAAAAAATTTTTAATTAACGATCTTGATATCGATTAATACTCACGGGCTCCGCGTGGAACGGTTGATGGAGCGTCGAATCGCACTTTAATCCTTCATTTGGCCGACGTACATGAATAAATATACATATGTACGATAATCGAATAAACCGAGAACCGTTTCGAAGCACAAAATACACAATCGAGTTCACACTGTACGAAAACTTAGAGACAAAACATAAATCACGCAAGGAGCGCGCAAAACACACCTCGCTAAAAAAAATAAACTATTCTCGTTTATCCTTCCGGAAGTCAGGAGCTCATCTCTTCGCCGCTCTTTTCTCTCGCCTCGTTTTTTCTTCGTTTACTTTTGTCCCGACAAAAAAAAATGTATTTATTTACTTATTTATATATATCTATTTTTGTCAACGTTTCTCGTCGCTCACACAACTCCCGCCGCCTCCGCCACCGCTGATCATCGATGCCCTCGACGCCACTCGTAAAATCAGATTTAATCGAATCAACGCCTCGTTACCCCCCGACGCACTGACACTCCGACGATCCGACGAGCCAGCGACAGTGTGTTGAAAAACAAAAAAAAAATCAAACAAAACCGAATCTATCACTCGTCGACACGTGCACGCGCGTAATCTAAGCGAAACTCGATGCGTTACTGTGTGTTTTTTTTTTTCACGGCCAATGAATTTTATTTTTTTAAATATATAACTCGTCGTAGCCACGTTAATCCAACGTTCCTCATAGTCAATTAATCGTCCACGACGTCGTCTTATCCGTCTCACTCTCCGTCGACGCGCCGATTCATTTCATTTTTTTCCAAACTACTTATCCATGCGCGAGTTCAGTATTCATCTCTCCGCCAACGTGCGAATCCATTTCTTAACGGTCCCTCCGTCGATGAGCGCACTCATTGTTTATAAACGTTCCCCCTGCCCACCGTCCGCTCGAGTCTTCGATCCGACAGTCTTCCCGCAGCCCGAACAACGCTCGAGGTCAAAACACACGAGGCCCGAAGAAGCATTCGCGTTAATCGCCATAGCGCGTGTCGTGAGCAGCGATTGAGAAAAAAGTAAAACTAAACGCAGCCTCTCCGTGCGACACTCGCCGCCTACGAAACACGAGCCTCGCTAGTCGGTGACCCTTTTTTCGCAGTCACACCGTCGCCACCATCCACACCCAGGTTTGTCGAACCGCTGGCGATTCTCGAGTTTTCGATCTCCTCGAAGCCGCTAACTGGGCGACGACAAAAAATATATGCACACATATATCGCAACGAAACATCAATCTCTCGTCGAGTTTAGTTTCGCTTCGTGATGGGAACACGAGAGGGGGGGAGAGGTGGACAGAGAGAGGGAGGACAGAGAGTCGTGGCTGTTACTAAGCACCGAAGCAAGGTGGCCGATGCGAAACAAGGTTAACATGCGCTGGAGCTACGATCTTCCGGAAATTCTACGACTCGCCCCAAACCGTTCGCGGGTCATTCTCGTATATATGTATTCCTTTTCTCTCGCTTCCATTAACCCTCGACGAAAACACAGTCATATGTTTCGAGGACGCGTCGGTATTGAAGATTCGTCGAGACTCCCGAGATGCTACTCGATCTCATTGGCGATTGGGCGCTCGATGTTTTCGCATCGTTCGCGGCCCGCTCTCCGCCAGCTGACCGCATCGTCCGCATCGAGACTGCGATTCATCCGAATGATCGCCCCAACGTCCCCGACTCCACGAAATGAAACACCCAAAATACGCTTCTAAAACTTCACTTCCTTTTTAATTTTTCATTCATCAATTCTCCAATCGACGATTCCTCGGCGCACTGCGAATCTCACAGTCTCAGCATTGCTGCCACACACATGCACACAAAAAATTAACCTCTCGACGATTCGATGCTACATATATATATTTTTTTTCTTTACTTCTTTTCTACACGAGAAATTCACGCGAATGTCCCCTTCGCTAATTCATCAATTTATGTGGTAGAAAAAAAAAACACACGATCCAGTCCGTGAGAAAACACGGACGTGCCGAATAACCTCGCGCAGCCAAAATGGTGGACGACACTCCCGTGGGCTTTCGGGTCTCGCACACTATTTTTCACCGAAACCCGCGCGCCGAGCAGCGATCCTCCACGGTTTTCACTGGTTCGCCTGACCGTCGTCGTCGACGTTATATTCACCCGGGTAGGAAGAGCTGCGAGCTCGCTTGTCGTGCGGGGCTCAGCGTTGGTTCTCGACGGGCGAGCTCGATACATCCCGGAACCGCCTCGGCGCCCACAACAACATCCCGTCCGTACGAAACCCACGAGCCCTTCCGAGCGCGCGGCTCCTCGTCCACGATTATTCTCACCGCCTCCGCTGTCTCGCGCCCGCTGGCTCCGCGTACTCGCGTCGTGAACACACTCGGGACCCGTGCACGGCCCTCGCGATAAATTCACCGTCGATCGCGTCACACGGCGTCGAGGACGCTCGAACGAATGGTCATCCCCGCCCCGAACCGCGGAACACCGACGAACGCCGAACGTCCAGCGAGTTTATTTCCTTAATAACACCCGACGAAAAATCTCGAACAACAACGGGTCACGAGTTGACAACTCGAGAAAGCATTCCAAAACGGTACAGGAGGTGTTTCGCGGGAGCGGGGCTGGCGGGGCAGGGTGAGGGGTGGGGGGGGAGTTGGTCGCGAGCGTCGCGACACCTGACGTCGAAGCTTCAAGCTCGCGCGGCCGTCATGGCCACGTCCAACCCCGTACTGGCGTCAATATTGCGCCCCCGCTTTGCCCACTCTCGGCCACGCGCATCCACCATCGGCCGTGTCGAGCTTCCAGTGTGCACCGCGATAGTCTCACCCGTCAGCCAGCACGGGACGGCTGGATCGTCGTGAATGAGACGAAACTAAACTGAAACCCCTGTGACGCTTCGGACTTGTTCGATGCCCTCGCTCGTTCCTGCTGACGGGTCGATCGAGAGGGACTCGGCTGATGTTTTTTTTTTTTTGTGAACTGCGTTTGGGACCTTGTTTTTTGTTATTATATTTTTTGGTTTTTTTTTGGTTGATCGAAGAAGAGAGCACGGGATTGTTATTACGAACGCGCGGAGGAACTCGCCCTCGAGACTCGTCAGGCGACTGCGCGAGTTGGACTGAGCGCAACCCCACCACGTGAACCACTCGCACACTCGCCGATGATGCGCGAGGTCGTATACTCGGGGTATATGCGAGGTTACTTTTGCAGGAGTTTATCGACGCTTGCGCAGGAGGCGCATTGCTATGTGCGGGACGTATATGCATAATCCATGGCGGAGATTGGGCGACACGGGGAGGCTGAATCGAAGCTTCCCAACTGTACCCACCGGCGCCTTTTGGAAATTCCTCAAACAAAGCCTGCAATATCCGTGCCCGATGTGGCGAGTGAGGGTGGATACACTTTTTTTTTACTTCTTTTTATTGGGGAGAATCGTGAGAGACTACGGAGTTTCGATCGAACAGTCGCGTTGTTGCGTTAATAATTCACTCGGTGGATGAGGACGGGGAAAAAACACTGTTTTAATAACATCCGGCAGGAAAATTCCCACGAAATATTATTAGCAATTTTTTCTGTATAGAAATTTGTTTTATCTCGCCCGGTGCAAAAATGGCAGTTTTTTTGTAAAATTTTTTTTCGTAAAACTTTGTAAAATTTGGTTCGATACACTTGCAAAAAACTTTTTCTGAGTTCGTGTGATTGCAGCACTTGTTGGAAAAAGTTTTATCGCACTAGTGTTGTAAATTACTATTTTGTAACGAATGCAAGAGAAATGCTATTCCGTGTCTACTGATTGTGGCGCCGTACAGCAATGCCTGCTGCGCATGCGCTGTACTTTACGTACGCTTGAGCGTGCGTAAAGTAAGACCGGACAGATGTGCGCATGCGCCGGGTATTTATAGTACACTTATCTGTAAAGCGCCACTTTCGCCACTCTCGGCAAGCACGAAAAGTAGCACTTTTCATACATAATTTATAAAAATTAGTATTTTTACCGTGATATATATATAAAACACAGATCCATTCAATATTGAATAAAGGACAGACCGTTGCGAGTTATAGTCGTGTCATATAGGTGAATTACATTTGGAATAACGTATGCCTGTAATATAATTATGTTGTCCTGTGTTCTCATCGTTATGGCAAATGTTGCAACCAGTCAATTTGTCACGAGAATAATAAATAAAGTAATAAACAAAACAAACAAAAATTGTTCCATATTTATCCCAACTCCCGAGAGATCTCGTAGTTCTGAAAATTGGAATCCGCAATCTGTTCATCCACTTCGAATCTCTCCGTGTCCGACAGTAAATCCTCGAGCTCTTCGCTTTTTGGAAACAGTTCCTGAAAAATGTTAATATAGAGCTGTTTACAGACTTTTACTAAAAACAACAAATAAATATAATTATAAACCATCGATGCGTTATAGTTTTGTAAATGTACCGAATAGCCCGATTGTATCCTTCTCCGTTCTTCCGCCAATTCCCGATCTCGTTCCTCTCGCAACTGCGATCTTTCCAGTACCGTCCGATAATTCAATAGCCACGAGGCCAAGTAGTTTACGGGATCGGAAGGACGTTTGGCTACAATGTCGCGCATCGCGAGTGTGAGAGGTCGCTTAAAATGTCTCCGAGACCATTTCTCATCTTCGGACAGTCCCAGCTGCGCACTCTCGCTGTCGCCGATCGTGTAGCTCGAAATTAGATCATCTTTGCTCATTTCCGGCGCGGCGTTACCGCCGCTTCCCTCCCGTCCATCCTCGCTGTTCACATAAAAATCTTCGACTCCACCTGCGATCCAAGAAAAATCCAATCAATCTACCGTTATAAAAAGAAAAAAGGGCACTCCGGGACACGAACTGCGTGAGTGGCACTTCGAATTAACGAGAATGTCAGGGAAAATTAATTTTCCAAAAGTCCCTTCGTCACCTGTTTTACCGAGCGCACGAGCGGTCTCGTTGATTTCGCCGGAAGTGCCACCGAAAATTCGTGAGGGAACGGGGAAATCCTTGAGACTTTTACTGGAAAATCGGTTAGGTACGTGTGGAGTTCTAAGCGTTCAAATTACTCTCCTCCAGCGGGACGAGTCTTAATCACGCTCGCACTCGTACGGAGTTAGCGCAGTTGCGAGAGAGCGAATTCAATTCACCTCCCGTCACCGTGCACCCGGGCTCGAGTTTCTTCGATCTTCCCGGCAGCGACGTTCAGAGGATTCCTCGAGTCGTTCGTCTTCGGTGGTCGCTTATCGGATTCCATCAGGACTCTTTTCTCGGCATCTTATCTTGCAGATTTTTTTCCTCCCGCTTATTGCCTTTAATTCGCGATGGATGCTGAAACTACGGAAAAAACGCAAGATTCAAGAATCTTCGCTCCGAGTGAGGAGTGTTTTTCTTTTCTTACCTTCGTGAAATTACTTCCGGTGACTACTGTCAATGCAGCTTCCTTGTGGAAATGAGGAGAAATGATCTGTGCAGGAAAAAAAATATGACATTACCCTAGCAAGTTGATGGACCGTAAACGGGCCGAAAAACGGACACGTCCGTTGGGGAACAAAACGGACCGTAAAAAAACGACAAAACGGACTGCACATTTTTTGTTGGCATTTGGTCTTTTTTGTGTTGCGGAAACCGAAAACGGACCAAACATTTTATTACTTTGGTCCGTTTCGGTTCCCGCAACCGATAAAGGACCAAGATCGTATTTTTATTTTGTCCGTTCATTGAAAACAGAATTAAAAGCAAAACAACAAAAAATTTTTTAAACTTGTCCAAAAATTTTTATAAAAAACGTTCGGTCCTTCCTCGGTTTTCGCAGCCGAAAAAGGACCAATCCAAACGTACGGTCAGTTTTACCGTTTTTGTGATCCGTTTCGTTCCCAAACGAAGATGTCCGTTTTGCGGTCCGTTTTTTAGTATTTTCCCTAAAAGCAGCCGTCCGTAAATTTTCTAGGGGAGGAATGAAAAGAAGTCTCCTTGGAGAATGTTTCAACGGTCGATGACCGTCCAGTACAAAAACGAGAGTGCAGTTTTGCCTTATGCAAGAATGTTTACAAGATATAACAGTAACCTTCAATCTGAGACAAGGAAAATTTTTTTTACGTTCGGAAAATGACTTCCGGTATCGATCGTCAATTTAATTCGATTCATTGTGAAAACAAACGCTGACGATTTATGGCCAGGTGAAAAAATGCGACAACGTTTCCTTGCAGAACCGAGGCTCCAGTTAGCTTCCGGTATGAAAATCGCAAAATTCTTACCTTTTACAGATGCTTCTATATTTATCCATCTCGTCACGCCACTTAAAAAAAGCACACGGATAACAACTCTTCCGAAGATGACTAATCACCGTTATCTTTAGGTCACAACCGTGAAGAGAAAATATTCCATCTGGTATTTATTACCGAGACTCACTTATCTCTGAAAAAAAAAACTCTTTTACCTTCAAAATTGCGTAAGAATTGTACTTTGTATTTTGTGACCTTGAGTGATAGACACGAGATTCTCGAATTCTCATTTAACGAAAGAAAGAAAAATCATTGACAAAAAAGATTTTTATTTCAAGAGCTTCGCGGTCGCCGCAGTCTCGACTGTGCACACGCCTTGACGATAACGTTCCAGAGGAAAAACATCGTGTGCCACATTTTATCAGCTGAATTAGTCAATTAATTGTTCTCACGTTACATCGCACTCGTAAATCAGTAAAGATTTCACCTTATCTGGCGAAGAGTGGAAATCTCGCAAGTCTGGAAATTCTTTCTGGAATGTCATCAGATTCCTGGTATACTGGGGAGGCTGTGTCTTCGCACAGTCGACGACGAAATTTCAACCGATCGCAGTTGCAGAACACTTCGAGTATGTGCGCGACAAGGACCCAATTTTCACGACTTCTCGATAATCTCTGTTAGATCGTTGTGTCTTCGGGATATCGAAAATGATATTTTCCATCGGGAGGATAACACATTGGCCACAGTGGCTGGCCGGAGTTACCGGTAAGAGTTCATCTAAATTTTATCCCATTTAAAACGAGAATGCCTGAAGGAATCGCTATTACATCCGGTTTTCGAATCTTCCATATTGTTTGCAACATATTCGTGATTTTTTTTTTGCATTTTTATGCATAATATACAGTAGAACCTCTCATAGAGTACGTAATAGGGAGACAATGTACGCTATCTGAAGTACCAATCGCGAGCGAGAACCGGCTGTAGTCGATCGACTGCTATCCCCACCATTCCCCTTCCTTGACACTCGTGCAGTGCCGTGAGATGAGATTTTGTATACAAAAACCCTCTTAAGCGCCCTTCTGAAGTGTATGTGCGACGGCCCTGATCAATCCCCCTCCAACCAACCTACTGCGTTCCGACGCTCCGCCCTCGTACACTATGAGAGTGTACGCTATGAGAGGTTCCACTGTAATACACATATTCGTGTTATATGCCGAATAGTCCAATAGTCCAATAGTCCAATAGTCCAATAGTCCAATAGTCCAATAGTCCAATAGTCCAATAGTCCAATAGTCCAATAGTCCAATAGTCCAAT
>JAPYZC010001449.1:22658-50535 GCA_030522665.1 Ichneumoninae sp. A BG-2022a | reverse complement strand
CGAGACATCTTAAGGGGAGGCTAAACACGCATGAGTGCGAGAGAGACAGAGCTAAAATTTTGAAATCATTTTTCTCCGAAACGCTTTTATAAAAAAAAAGAAAATTGCGGGGCGCACTGCGTGTTCGATCAACGCAGTGCGCCCCGCAATTTTCTTTTTCTTTTATAAAAGCGTTTCGAAGAAAAATGGTTTCAAAATATTTAGAGGTTATGTTGATCTTCAGCCTCACCTTAAGCTGTCTTCGGTCTGGAAAAAGTAAGGAAATAAAAATAAAATCCTCACCCCGCTCGACGAGCCCCGAGAAGCCCCGGAGACTCTATATCGTCCGATATGAAGCGGAAGTGATGTGGGTTGAAGAAAAAGACAAAAATCGGCCAACATCACGTAACCTACCCGGGCTCACCCTCGCCGTCTTCCGCGCGCCGACCCGGACTCTTCGTCCGGTACGAACTTTATCGTTCTCGCATAAACTTTGTCCCTTACGCTCGGAGGCTTCGTTACACCGCCGGTCACTGGAATTTCCGGTGGCGCTGTTGCTCCCGTCCGTGAGTCAACCGCCGGTGACTCAGTGATGTTGATCGATGCCCGATTCGATCAGCGCTACCGAAAAACCCACTTTCCCCTGTCGATCGATTCCAGGCTGTTCTCCGATTCTCGTTTCTCGTACAGCTTCATCGTCGCGCCTCGCACAGACCTCCTTCCATCGAACCTCTCATCCCCGTCGTCCCGAACTGTCGCTACAAGTTTATCGCTCGGCAATAAAGTTTATCGCCATTCAGTAGGCCCGCGTGACCGTTTCATTCGTCTGGTGCGGGAACTAACGCACTACGTCACCCTGCGAGCGACGTTCTGCTTCGTTTAATCCCGCTTTCTCTCGGCGTGCCGGTGACACACGAATTTATTTCGCGCCAATGTCGGAGTGACCGGAATATAATCAGAACGCGAAGAATGGTCTTGATTTAGTGCGAGAGGCAAACATGGAAACTCTTCTCGCGGTAGGGAACAGGGCAGTGCCGATCAATGCGCAAGGCGATATTGGGCAGTCGGTCGGTTACCAAAATTGTAATTCATTTTCTTTCAAGGGTGTCAAACTTTTGCTCTAAAAATCCAAATTATCGGAGTCAGGTCGACCGTTGGATAAAGAGGCTGACCATTCGACTGTGGCCCAGAATGCCGAAGAGCCTTAAGAAAAAATGGATTAGGGTAAAAGTGGGGAATATGGACCGGTCCATATATAATTGATTTACGTGTTAATCAAGGTGGGCCATATTCACCACTTTTACCAGACAGCTTTGGAGACTGACTGAGTCTATTTCACATCGACCTTCATACCAGCCGGGCTGGTTTATCACTTAAAAACGGTCAGTTGACAGTAGTTAGGTAACGCTAAACCCAGTATGGTGGACGACTGCGTAAGTTCCATGATCGTAAACCAATCCAATAAGGTACGGCCGGATAAGTTGGATTCCCTGTTACCTTCTTTTAGTACCTCCCACTCTCGCTTCCCGTGCAAAACTTGGAGTAGGAACGATTTGATAGACCGGTAACAAAATGGATCAGGTACTTCGTCCTCCGACCATACAGGTAGATGGACTCCCAGAAAAGGTCGATCCAACTTACCCAGTCAACCTGCACTCCATCACCCTGCGAGCAACGTTCTGCTTGCACTTAAAAACGGTCAGTTGACAGTAGTTAGGGTAAAAGTGGGGAATGTGACCCGGTCCATATATCATTGATTTACGTGTTACTCGAGGTGGGCCATATTCACCACTTTTACCCTATGTACCGTTCAACCCAGTATGGTGGACGACTGCGTAAGTTCCATGTTCGTGAACCAATCCAATCAGGTACGGCCTGATAAGTTGGATTCCCCATTACCTGCTTTAGTACTTGCCCACTCTCGCTTCCCGTGCAAAACTTGGAGCAGGAACGATTTGATAGACAGATAACAAAATGGATCGGGTACTTCGTTCTCCGACCATGCAGGTAGATGGACTCCAAGAAAAAGTCGATCCAACTTACTCAGTCACCCTGCGTTACGTCACCGTGCGAGCAACGTTCTGCTTCGTTTAATCCCGTTTTCTCTGGACGTGTCGGTGATACACGAATTCATTCCACGTCAATGACGAAGTGACCGGGATATAATCAGATTGCGAAGAATGGTCTTGATTTAGTGCGAAAGGCAAACATGGAGGGTAACTCTTCTGGCAGTAAGGAACAGAGCAGTGCCGGTGAATGCGCAAGGCAATATGGGCGGCACAGTCAGTAAGGGAGAGTGGGGCAAAACGGGATGATGGGACAAAACGGGATGATGGGACAAAACGCAATTTTCCAATAACTTTTGGATGGTGACGGTGATTTTAAGTGGGGCAAGATGGGTTGAAAATCCGGAATCGCCGGATAATATCCGTAGCCCAAAATGCCGAAGAACCTTGAGAAAAAGTGGATCGCAATTTTCGTTACCGACTGAATCTATTTCACGACAACCTTGATACCGGCTGGGCTGGTTTTTTTCAGTTGTCAATAACGGTCAGTTGACAATAATTATGTACCGTAAAACGCCAGTAGTATTTAGTAGACATTCAAAATTTTATCGTAAACCCGAATATTCCTCCGAGCTAACTTTCGTCCCTCGCTCGCTCGCCATTTTCATGCTCCATTCGATCTCTCATTATCACAGACACACACATTCTCACCAAGCCGCAGCAAAACGTCACGTTCGCCACACCCGTCCAAACTCGAGGATATATTCACACGTACTTCCGTCCTTGTACACCTTACCGTGCGGTCTCCCAAGTTTCGTACACGACAATTCAGTACCGCCGTGTTGCCGACCAGAGCCGTCACGTTGCGGGACGCCGAGACGTCGAAGTACGGTCCACGATCGAGCGGCTCGAGCTCGAAATCCTCCTGATTGTCATCCTCGTTCGTGCACCCCGCCGGTCCTTGGACTACATTCAACGAGGGTTTGTTCTTTGCTTTTTTTTCTGTTTTTTTTTTTACTTATTTTTATTTTCAATTCTTTCGTTTCCTTCGTCATTCAGTATTATTTACGCAACAAGATACGTCGCACGGTACTCAACGGATTGTATTCTCGACACGCCCAAATAATTACTTTCCGAACAATACACGAATTGAGAAACGTTGCAAACGACCGGGGGTTCGGGACGATTTGCCTGTCGGCAAACGAGAGGGCGCGAACCCCGATAATTATTCGTAGTACCGACATTTCCAATATTCCCTCATTCGATGATGTCTCGCGTATCGAATTACCAATCCCATTGTCAAACAATGAAGCTATCACGTTTCCCCACGCGATTTGAACCACGTCCGAACGTGAATGTCAACGTTAAACACAATAAATTCATTTGTATGCATCGATCTCCGGCTCTCCGGACGCTACGCAATATGAAGATTAAACGGAAACCGTACATCCCTTTTGCGATAACAGTTCCCGATTAATTTTTTCATCCCATCGCGATTACATTGTATCGTCGAGAAATAAAAAAAAGTCAAACATTATTTTATCCATCGATCGGTGATTAAAACAAGAAGTACACTGAGAAAAAAAATCGATTGAGTCAACAAAATGAGCGCTTACGGGTGGCGAAACAAATTTTTGGTTGATAGAACGTTCGATCAACGTGGTATTTCTTTCGATCAACCAAACATTTGTTTCGCCACCCGTAAGCGCACAATTTGTTGACTCAAATGATTTTTTTTCTCTGTGTATACAAAAAAAACCAATACGAGCTCCCAAGGACGACTTACCGGCGAAGAGCAGACCCAGAGCGAACAATAAACCCCTCATTATTCGCAGGCTGACATTCCCTTGCGGATACTGCCTCGATCAACACACCGGGCCACTTCACGACTCCGCCAATCTCCGGCGGGAGGGAACAGTGTGGATCGCTGCGAACTACTTCGATTCGCCGAATTTCTCAAACGCAAACGATTTGGTCCCAGAGACGCCTCTCGGTCGCCTTGGCAGACTCGCCTGTGTTCCCAACGTTAATCCCACGAATCTTCATCCCGCGATGGTTCGCGGAGAGATGGGGGTTGTAATAATTGCAACGTTGCGTTTAGGGGACTGCGAATATACTGCCATTTGCGCGATTCCTCGCTACACGTTGCCGTCACGCTATTGTAGGCGTGCAACTGAGGAGCATCGAAGTATCGGAACTATCGCTATGATCGACAATTGGATCGCCCGGTCGGTGGTTGCCGATGCTCGTCTAGGAACCGGCTCTCGTCCGGTAATTGTTCCTACGCCCGTTTAGAGCGCAATGTTCGTTTCCGAACCGTGATGTGGCGAAATAATGATATGTCCAAACGTTACGAGCAATCGCGTAATACAAAGTGGTCTAAAACGGTTGCCCAAAAACTCGCACGATGTGAGTTTAAGTTCCATTCGTCGACGGTGTGTTTTTTAGTTTTTCATTTCGTCAGTGCCAGACTAGAGGCAAAGAACATACTATACTTATACGTTTCCTATGCCAACTCGCTCGAAAAATGCTCTCCGTATGTAGCAAACATTTCCAGAATTGCACAGTGTCGGAACTTCCTTACACCGTATGGGAATCACTCCTATATTATTGGTAGCGATTCGGAGAAAATTCTCTCTATACTATGAACTATGGACCTTCGTCGGGTTCACCGATAAGACGGCGGTGGAACGTGGGATGGGTAAAAGCCCAGGCCCGACGGGTAATCAATCCGTCGGGAAGTTCGTGCCGAAACCGCGGAGGATTCCCGGCCGCGAAAGTGTGTCCGAGCAGTAAAATGCACGGTCGAATTAACACTCGAAGCTTCGTCCGACCATACACGGATCTGCACTACTGATTCAGTTCGGATCGCATAATCCTCTTGTTCCTCGTATATCGGCGCAGCGAAGATGCTCTTTCACTCGGACAAAAGGTACTCGAAGAGCGAACGGATAAAAACAATCCCAAAGTCCTCTCGATGATACAGAACTGAAAAAAAAAAATATAATGTTCCTACCGTTTAGCGTCTTATTTTTATTACGAACTCCCTTTTTGTATTTAGATTCTTTTTGTATTTTATATTTCCAGTTGTTGTTCACAAGAGCCACTTGTCTTTTTCATTTTTTTTTTTTTTTGTAACGTTACTAGATCGTTTCACCCTCGAACAAGTTGGGCCACTGATGAGTACGGCAATATTGCGGTTGACCACGCGAGACTCGTGTCGAACACGACACCCCTCACCCTCTACACTGGTTTCTCTCCCATCGGCGCACGAAAAAAAACGACCTCCCTATACGCTTCACCGTTTACGCTCTGTTTTTTTTCCTCGTTTACATCCGCACTATCGCCGATCGGCGTGAGTCCAACTCAGCGCCGGGCAACGCGTCCGACCCCGTCTGGTCTACCGTCGTTCTCTTGTTTTCGATCGAGCGAAACGAACCTCCGATCCGAACACTCGAAGCACTATCACGCGATCTCATCGCCCTAGAAGTAAAGCCCGCCGGGCAACTTTCGTTAAACTGTTCACACACTCGATCGTTCCAAGTTTTGCGGCACGCAATGTAAGAAAAAAAAAAAAAAAAACTAAAGGTTAAAAATAGACGAGGGAGAAATAGTGAAGAAACGAAGTCGTCGACACGATGACCGATGGACAGACCGATGGGAGTGTGCGAGCCGTGCCGCGGGTTTTTCTTTTATTTATTTGTCTCTCCTTTCATCGCACATCCTCGATCGTTTCGATCGAGAACTCCGGCGCACTGTCGTTAACGGAAGCCTCATCGAGGCGCGAAGAAAATTTGCGCGCCTTTTTTTTTCGTTTTTCACGAAGGTGCTTGAAAAATATTAATCGCGGGTATCGCGCGTACGACACGGAGGTTAGAATTCGTAATTCCGAGGTTCGAGCGCTCGGGAGAGACTGGCCGGCGAGATACCGAAGAGCCGTTCGAACCCCCCACCGTGGTGGCCTACGCGCGCGGCGGGGATTGGCGGGGAAGAGGCGCGTGGAGGTGGCAGGACAGCACGAGAGGAACTTACACAGAAGTCCGATGCAGGAGAGCGAGAGAACTCGGGGACGCATGAGCAATCTCGCCGGGGTGTCCTAGGTGTATAAAACGTCCGAGCGCTTCGCACGCAGCATCCGCACGAATTCGTACACCCTCCGGTTTCGCAGGCTAGCTTCTCTCAATTTCTCTAGCTCTCACCTCGGTCGGATCATTCCAGCCTCGGATCTCGCGGGACTTGGTCGCTCCGAGGATCGTGCTTCGAGGTTAAGAGCTCGAGCCGTACCGCGCGAAGATCTTACACAAATCAGCCGGGAACGACGTAACCTCACTTGAGTGATTCGTCGACGGTAACGACAATAAAATTTACGACAAAGTGCCGACAACCCATCGAAGTGCCGTTATGTGGTAGCATTAGCGGACGATCGAACATCACAATTTTTAAATGTTAATATTATTTACTGGCATTGTTGCGAAGTGTCTGAACGTCCGACTGAGGACGAATATGGAAAAAAATATTCGGCCAACCTATGGACGAATATAGAAAAAATTAGTCGTTCGATCTATGAACGAATATGGAAAAAAATTAATCGTCCGATCTGTGGACGACTATGGAAAAATAATTCGTCCGACTAACGTATGTTTCTCACAATTTCAGCATCGCGACGGTTTTAAGTTCCATTTACATTGGTCGGACGAATAACGGATATAGAAAAATTATTCCTCCGACACTTGTATCGGAAAAAACTTGTTTTTTGTTTCTCGTAATATTTGCGTCCTGCACGTTTTGAGTGCGGTTATTGATTTATCGGACGAATAATTTTTTCATAATCGTCCGACGACGACTAAGAAGGCAGAACACCGGGTTCGATCATCGGACGACTATATAAAAATTATTCGTCCGACTGGGAAACCGTCAGATCGACCTATTTTCTGATGAATAAAAATCGTGCAATCGTCCGTAATAGAACAGCCACAGCCTTATTATCATTATTACGATTATTATTATTATTATTACGACGATTTTCCACCGGATTTACCACAGCCCGAACCACGCCCAGCATTAACTTCCGACCCCGTAATCGGATAACAATTTTATTCGATAAAACACAAAACACGATTGAGAAATTTATTTTATTTCGTGGCTGGTCGAATTCGGAGATTTGATTAGGCTGCGGGTAGTGTATATACTGATTGGGATTCTGCACCGGCGACCATATGGAATACAGCGCCGGAACGACCACGGCCAGCGGCAGTGGTGGACGAGAGGCGGGAGCGTAATAGAGTTTTGCTAATAACTCACGAGCCGTATTGCATCTGGCTGGATGAAATTTGGTAGAGTACAGATTGGGACCGAGTGAGAGAGGCCGAACGGGAGAAGGGGAACTCGTATCGGGAGCAGGAGAGTTTGCCGGGGGCTTTTCGTATTGCATCGAACTTGGTGCAGGAGGACGGGCACGTTACCGAGCTCCCTTCTCGTCGATATAGCTCATTGTACGTGAGAAGTTCTTGGCGATCCATCCCCACGTAACTCCTTCACCTGCGCCAAACAATATCCGATGGACTATCTATATATATGTGTGTGTGTGTGTGTGTGTGTGTGTGTGTGTGTGTGTGTATATATATATATATAAATATAGCCTGCTCAGAAACAGGCGGGCGTAACATATACGAGTTAAATGATAAACGTTGTGACATGCGCCTTTCTGCTTCTCAGCAGTCTGTAAGGTATACCTGCACGGAGACGCTGACTTACTTCGGGAGTGTTACGAAACCTCTTCCTCCGTCTCGCTGTATATTTCTCTCGAGCGATCGAATAGAATTAACGTTCGATCCGGCCGATATCCACCCACCGTCTCGACAATGGAGGCCCGAAACTTGTGCATCGCGAACGATTGCCGGTTTTATACGTGCAAGAGAAACTCATCGATCCTGTCTTAACTTCCCGACGATTCGACAACTTTTCGTTACGGTATGGAGGGCATCCACGCGCTCGACCGACCGATGCCATTTCGCGGTAGTCTTATTGGGTCGGCCCGGGGTAATGAGAACGAAGCAATGGAACGAGAATCGATCCTCGTCGTAAAAAATGTCTCGCAGCCAAATACAAGCTTAGGAGTCGACAACTTTTCGTTTCAGGACGAGAACAGTCTTGGGCTCTTCCGAGTGATGCATTTTGCAGTACTCTTGATGAAAGCTGCCGGGTAAGTTCGGTGTAACGAGGTCAAGCTATGGAATGAGGATTGATACTCGGCTTAAAAACTCTTGCGCTGTAAGACGATAGCTTGAGCGTAAGAGAATATTTCTGTTTAACAGAAGTTTCGCAAGTAGTGATAAAAGCACTTCGCAACTTCTCGTCAGGCTGGGGAGAGAAGCGACGGATAAAATTTGACCTTGGGACAACGGACGACGGATGGAGAGGAAATATTATTTTTTTGCTCACGTTAATGCAAAAGTGTGATCGAAGAATCGCGGAAGCTGCAATGCAGCAGATTCCACTTTGGTTCAATCGCGGGCCTGTAAAGTGGTTTCGTGGAGTTTGTGTTTGCGAACAAATGCAATCGGCCCAAAGTCAATTAGATCTATCGGTCTCTCGATCTCAGATGGAGCGATGGAAATACAGCTGTTGGGATAATATATAAGAAAAAGTTAACGGTCGGATTCACCAAGTCGCGGTGACATAGGTTCAAATGCGTTATTTGGTTGGCACAACATGTAGGGTAGAGCGGGGCAAAACGGGTTTGCCACCTTGTCCGATCCAAAAATGATTGGAAAATTTAGTTTTGCCCAAAAACCCCGTTTTGCCCCGTTGCCCCATTTTGCCCCGCTCTCCCCTACAACCGAGTAATCGTTCAACAAAGCAATGTTTTAGTTGTAGGAACCAAATAACAGTTTTGAACTTATGTAATTGCGACTTTTGATTCATGCGACCACTTTTTTTCTCAGTGTGTACACGGACGGATGGACTAATGAATTGATTATTCGAGGGCCGTTTTAGTTAGTTACCGTTAACGATGCATCACACATACATTTTCAACCAAAAGTTCATTTCGATAAAAATTATAGTACTTCGCTATATGCGAAAAATCTGAAAAAATCGGCTGCATTAACGATGTCAAGACCTTTGATATTGCATAATAATAACTGCAAAAAAGTTATTAACAAATTACTTAAAAAATTCAGTGTTTGAAAAAAATGAGAAAATCTTTTATTTTGTCAAGTAAAATGATTCCTTAATTTTTTTAGAATTGATATTAATTTTTTCGGAATTCTCTTATATTACAAAACTTTTTTTCGAAAATTTGAAAAATCAATGTAGAGTATACACAAAAAGTCACGATTCTACGTGTACACAAAACATTTCGAAGCGATTGCGCCAACAGTTCGATAGTTATGGCATTAAAAAAACAAAATTTAATGGAAAATTAAAAAGTGTATGAAAATTCTGAAAAAATTCATGTGGCTTCTGGAAATCGAAGAATTCATTTGAAAAGAGAAAAAAAAGTTTTACTGATTATTTGTTGAATTTTTTCGTTCATCATAACTTTATTACACTCGGTGCAAAAATGGCAGTTTACGCGTTCGCAAAATCCTAATTTCCACATCTTGTGAAGTAAACTTTGGCACGATACTCGTGCGAAAAACTTTTACTGAACTCGTGTGATGTACTCGCTTTCGGCTCGTGTCGCAAATTGACACACGTCAGAAAAAGTTTTATCGCAGTAGTATCGTAAATTACCATTTTGACATTATTATTATGCAAAATGAATCTTCTTGGGACCTTTAATACGGTTGATTTTTTTCAGATTTTTATACCTTTAGGAAGTGTTCAAATTCTCACTGAGTCTCACTTTTGGCTGGAAATGTACGTTCGATGCTCCCTTAATTAGGATTTTGCAGTCGGCAGTAGTATTTCGTAAATGCCAAGTCGAGAGACGTTCGATTAATGAAGATATTTTCTAACAAAGTTATCAACACAGCATTCTCGTTAAACGCCTAATTTAATTCCGTATACCGTCAGCTTGGCGTTCAATACAGGTTCACACTCGGCTGATTTCAATCCCTCTCGGGGGCACAGTTCGGGCACGTGGCGGCTCGCGATAACGTTCACAGTGCGCTAACTTCGTGTAGTCGTTTCACGGTGCTGAGAGGAGAGACCGTGTAATTCTCGACAACCCTCGCGCATGACCTTGGATTATATTTTCTATAACTTACTCGGGTATAGTGTACCCGAGTAAGTTTCAAAATACGACCCAGTGAAGTCGAAAGCAGTTGCAAGTTTATCTCACACGCGGCGCCACTTTACGCGAAGCACCTGACGAAAGCTAAATTTATCGCGAGAAATTGCGATTTTAAATAGGAAAATATTATAAAATTCCAAGATGGAGGTGAACTATTTAAGCCAAAAGCAATTTTCGCCAAAAAGTAACCATACTGCAGACAAACTATTCGTGCGGTTCAATATTCGCTGCAAGAGGTTGCAGCCGCTACTAGTTTGGAAATCTCATTTGTCTAACCGGTAACGACGTCATACGATAAAACGTTACTTCCGGTTTGAAAATTTCAGTATTTGACCGGAAGTGACGTGGGATGTCATATGAGAAAAAGTCACTTTCGAATTGAATATCTCAGTTTTCGAGCAGAAGTGACGTCGTATGAGAAAACGTCATTTCCGGTTTGAACATTTTATTTTTCGACCGGAAGTGTCGTCATAGTGAATATCCTCACTTTTGGTTTGAACATTTTATTTTTCAACCGTTAATGGCGTCATGCCAGACATACTTCCGGTTTAGAAATTGAATTTTTCGACAGGAGCTGACGTCACACTGGACGCATGTCCGGTACGATTATTTTTCGACCAGAACTGACGGCATACGGGAAAACGTCACGTCCAGACAAAAAATTGAATTTTTAAACGGGAAGTGAAGGCGTTCCTGTAAAATATCATTTCCGGTCGAGAAATAAAATTTTCAAGACGGAAATTACGTTTTCCTGTGTGAAGTCACTTCCGGTTGAAAAATTGGGCTTTCACCATTATCTATCTAGATTGCGGACAAATATATGCTATAATACAAATCGCCATCCACTACAATCGATTGATGCATAAAATTTTGCATGAGGTTCAAAAAATGTAACACTCATTTGACTAGTGCCGAGCGCTCCAACGGGAAAGGTACAGGTGGCCGAGCACGAACTTCTATCGGGACTAACCTTTTCAGACGCAATGTCCCCAGTACGCCACGGCCCTGGCATCGTTTGCGTGCCGAACGCTGACTTTGCGATAAACGCACATAACCTAAACTTTAAATTTAGTTTAAAACGTTACAGAAACTTTGAAAAATGAGGGTCAATATTTTTCTAACCAGCTTCATCGCGTTTTCACTGACGACTGTTACCTGCGCGGATAAACCCACCGTCAGAGCGCCGAAATCTTGGAAAGACAAAAATGTAATGGACATGACGGACGCTGATATGGAAAGGCTACTCGATCAGTGGGAGGTATTTATAATTTTTTTCTATTATACTTGCACTTTTTTAATTTTTTTCCCATCTTCACAATAAATTGTAACTCTCGTTCTTTATCGAAGGAAGGTGACGATCCGTTGGAGCCGGACGAGTTACCAGAGCACTTGCGTCCTGCTCCAAAAATAGATATGTCCAAGGTATGCCCAAAACATTATATGAATTTTGTTATCATTTGTGTTTTGTAGGTTTAATTGTAAATTGTATATTTTTAAAGATCGACCCCTTTGATCCGGACAGCGTAATTAAAATGACCAAACAAGGAAAAGGAGTAATGATGTTCGTCGATGCAAGGCCAGACCTTTCAGAAGATGAGGCTGACACTATGATGAAAATATGGCAGACCAGTTTACAGAATAATCACATAATCGCTGAAAGGTTCGAAAAATAAATTTACCTACAATTACATTTATATTGAGGATGTGGCTGAAAATGTTTATGTTTTAATTCTTGCAGGTATCCGATAGAGCCAAAAAGATCAGTTTTCATGTTCAGGGAAGGTTCCCAAGCTGTCGATGCAAAGAATTATCTGTTGGAGCAACCAGAGATTGGCCACGTGACGCTGGAAGGTCAAACTTACAAACCTGACAAACTGTCTAAGGTAAAAGGTGGACGACTCACACTATCCCTGATTGAGGAAAAAATCTTAATATTACATCTTGCAGAAGGCAGTGCCCAAAAAAGCACCGTCCAAGATGCTGCGCGCCACGGAGCTGTGATAGGACTGAAGAATCGCGCGGGAACTCTTACAACGGAACAGGCGAATGAGAACGGATCTGCTACTCAAAACATTCCTAAAAGCACGGACGCACAAAGCGTGAGAATTTAACGGACGGATTTGCGAGTGAAGAGAGGCGATTGACTGGTCCAAGCCTTCTCCATAAACGAAAGCACCTATTTTCTCGTTGGAAAACACCTGCAAGCGTGCAAAAAAAACCAAAACATAAGAATTATCGGCCGATGATTTGTATTTTGTGATTTCCATTGGCAATGGTCTTCGAAGAGTGAAAAGATTTTGAATTGACGGCCGCATCGTTATCCATGACAGAGGATGCAAAAGAAGCATTGTACTCAGAGGGGATTTGTCAATAAATGTAACATATATTCCTTTTCTTGGATCGTACAAGATTTATTTTATTAGGCAAAAAGTAGGAAAAAAAGGTGACAAACTTTGTTCACATCGTCGCCGCTTGTGACTCGTAATTTTTTAAAATCTATATACATTCTCGAAAGATGTGTCGCGGATTCATTTGGTCAGACTAGCTTTGCTCGTCGCCGATTCTGCGTTACCCATAGCTTTAACTTCTCTCTGCAGCTCCTTGACGACGGTCGCGAGAGCTTGGGGATTAACGCCGTTCTCGCACAGTCTCACGCATATACTGAGGGTCGCCGGATCCAAATTTGTATTCAACAATTTGGATATCTGATTCAGAGTCTGGAACGTTTTACGAGCGACGTTCACCTGGTGATTAACAGGCTCCGGCATGATGGCTCGATTGCGCTCCTTACTAAAAAATATAATTGAGCATATAATTTTATTTTTATTATTATTATTATTATTATTATTATTATTATTATTACAATTATTATTACTGTTATTATTATTGTCGTTAGTGGACATGTTTTCGTTATAACGTATAAAACGGCATTACAAAGTCATCTTGAACCTCATTGCCCTAAGAGCTCCTGGACAGAATGTACAGTCCACTACATCTCGGCTTTTTCACGAAAGTTGGAATAAAATGAACTTGGCGAACAACTCAGCGATTTCACGATTTGCTAGGCTCGGAAATGAGCATGACAAGTTACATTTCTCTGGGGTATCGTTTGAAGCGTTTAAAACGCAGGCAAACTTACTGGTCCTAAGATACAAGTAGAAATAAGGAATTTACCTCTACTAAGTGGATGCTGTCCATTCGTTCAATAGGTTTTTCGTTCTTTTATATTTAGATAGATAGATAGATAGATATTTTTATTGGGTACTGGGATGACTCCTCTAAGTATCAAGCAGTACACAAGGTAACAGTATAAGTAGGTTTCTCCTTAACGAGGCTAAATCATAGGCTCATGACTAGGATCGAAGCACTACAGAGAGCCGAATGTTTGAGCATGCACCGTGTTACAGTAAATTGATTATATTTATTTGATGTTTTTTTATGGAAAATGTTTATTGATATTATGTACTATGTATATACAAATTTTATTTGCCTCATGTTTTTTGTTCAAAACTTTTTTATTCGGTGTAAAGGAATTACTCCATCAATAAATAAAAATACAACAAAAAAAAAACACACATTTTACTTTGTTACTCTTGATAAGAAGCATCGTAAGAATCGATAATGGCGTTTTTTGTTATTTAAAAAAAAGGCCTTGGTAACTACTCGACGAGCGAGACATTGAATTTGGGGTGCAAGCAGTGAACCCATTGAGAGTGCCCATCGCTATGTGTTACTAGGTCGGAATGTCTAGCCAGATCACCCAGTCGCACAATTAAAATTATTGGTCGACTGCCAGGAGCCGGACGGCGGAGCGAGGTCCGGGTAAAGAGACTGTTCTAAAACTGCAGTCCGCCAACTCTTGGCGTTTATTCTAGATCGGAATGTTCTTGTCGCATGGAAAAATGTTTGCCTAGATTCGACGCTTAAAAATAGCTATAGCTCGCGAAACCGAAAGCAAACACAATTTGGATGCGCGACAGTGTTAAGCGGATGACGGAGAGGCGATAACGCGTCTAATTCAAGGTTTGCCGTTGACCATTCACGCATTAGATACCAGATAACTTATCTATCAATTTGTATCGGATATTATAATCGTTCGTGTTATGCAAATCGAGCGACCCTGTTCGCAAGTCTCGAGGCATTCGCGCTTAGACAGTGGAACTGGTCGACCTCGAAACGTCGACGTCTCTAGAGTGGAAACAAAATAATCCGCAGTGATTCGTGTTCGACGAATGTTAGTGCAATTACAGTTGTTAATTCAAATCCATTGGCTTGTTGTTGGAAGAGGGGGATCCAGACTTTGCAAAATTTGTTAACGCGTCCGAAGAAGAAAAATAAAAGAAACGAGTGTTTTGAAACAAAAGTTTGATACTTACTCTCCAGGATTAGACAGCTTTGCGAGCGGCTTTCGTGCTCTCGTCGCCGAGAGCCGAAAAATCTCGGATTTGTCGTCACGGTGTTTCGTCAGTAATTCAACGCTCGAGTAACAACAATAAAAAATCTTGCTATTTCATTGAGATGTCGAACAGGGAGGAGGACGGCAAGAGCACCAGGCCGAAAAAATTCGGAGCTGCGAGTCGTGAAGATTCCTCTCTCGTGCCCGAACGTGAGTAACCCTCGTGAATTATTATCCTTCGGGAAACTTTTCTTTATCTCTGTTAACTGCTATTGCCTTTCATTGCGTCGGAGATCCGTCGAGTTATTTTGCAATCCTGTCGTTCGCACGCAAAAAGAAAACGTAAACACAAACGTCGCAATGTTACGACGGAGAGCTTCGTCAGAACTTTAACTTATCCACGCGAGTAGCGCTTGTGAAAGAAGCTACGAGCGCCAGAAAAGATATACACCGTTTGTTATCATGCGAGCGCAAACCGCGAGAGAGAAACTCGCCGGATAAAAATGAATGTTCGATGAAATGATAAGACGAGGGCGCGCATGCGCACCGGCGCAAAGGCGTGACGATCGGTCATCTGATTTCTGCTACGGGACAGAAGAAAAACAGTTCGCCCGATCGTTTTTTTTAATCGTTCATTCGATCAAATAATTTCAAGAAACTTGTCACGATAACTTTGTAACGATGGCCCTTCATTCGGCAGGAAAGGGAAAGCTGCTCGCGGTCATCGGAGACGAGGTACGATCTTCAACGTCCCTTTTATAAGAAATTTATCCCCGACGATGCGTCGAACTGCAGGCTTAATCGTAATATGTTTGTCGGTCACAGGACACTTGCGTGGGATTTCTTCTCGGTGGTGTCGGTGAAATTAACAAGAATCGCCAGCCGAACTTTATGGTCGTTGACAAAAGTACGTATTCCGGTGATTATTCAAAAAATCCAGTATAGTCGATAACAACTCAATTATCGCTATTCGCTCCGCAGATACCCCTGTCAGCGAGATCGAGGACACTTTCAAGCGTTTTCTGAAACGCGACGATATCGACATCATACTCATCAACCAGAATGTGAGTTTGAAATTTTTTTTAATTTGAACATTTATCAAACAGCTCCAATTTGCAAAAATATGATTCGCCAGGTCGCAGAGATGATCCGTCACGTGATCGATAGCCACACGCAGCCTGTCCCTTCGGTGCTGGAAATTCCTAGCAAGGATCATCCCTATGACGCCAGCAAGGATTCCATCCTCAGACGTGCCAAGGTAAAATATTTTTTTGAGTTCTCTGTCCTCGTATTTGTCGCAAAGAATTATCCAAGGAATAATAAATGCCTCGCTTTGCCCGGACACTGACAAATATCCTTTTATTATTTCACATTGACCTTTACTTTCACACATGATACAAATGAAATGACTAAACTTATGTCTTTTTTTGTCTCCCAGGGCATGTTCAATCCGGAGGACATCCACTAAATTGTACATAATGTAAATGCCGATGGAAGATAAAAATTGGAGAAATATTACTGTATAAAAAAAAGCTATAGTTTTATTATATCTATTGATCAATCAATTTATTCGGTCAAATATCGTCGCCGGGCTGTGTTTGCAGAGTCTACTGAAAACTTCATGCTGGCAAAACATTCCTGTATGACGTTTTTTTTTTAGATGTAGAAATAAAACTGTTGAATTCGATGTGTAGAACGATATACGACGTACGATGTTTGTGTAATTAATAATGTATTCGAGCCGCACACAATAATATACGACGAGATATTACAACATTGCGGATTCTTTTTTTGGAGCGGGAAGAAGGCTTAGGGCGAGTGATCGGTATGAGCGTTTGAGATTAACGAAGATTAAACGATTTATTTTACATACGCGCGTTGCATGTAGCATAGTATAAACAGCAACTTTTTCGTCCCTCGAGTGTTTCAGCGGGTGCTATCTCTCCCAGGAGAAAGCCGATCGATAGAGACTCGCGGAGACCGGGAGGTCGATTTGTCGGTAGTAAACGATCGACGACCAGCAAAATAAATTAATTTCAAACAGATCATTCGCTGACGTCGTTCGCAACTCTCGGATCTAGATTTAGCTAATTGATAAACAATAAATACGAGTAGAAGTAAATAAACTAAAAAGAACAATTGGTTTGAATTCATGCAGAAATTACACTAATTTTACTGATCACGTAAATGAGACAATGTAACATGTGTCGCAGTGAGAAAATACAATGCCGTAGACCTTTGTAATTCCACTTTAGCGTTTCACTCTCACCTTAACATTCTTTATATTGATCGTATAAAAAAAAAAAATAGGAACCACTATCTGAGATTCGGAACGGGTATTTAACTTTGGCGGTGAAACTAGAAAAAAAAAATCGCTCGTTTCGCCATGCAACTCGTGCGAATCGCACGTTCCACTTGCAACTCTTCGTAAGTACGCTGACCATTTTTTTTAACTCGTGGTAGACCATTGTTTTTACCTCGTGGTAGAACATTATTTGACTACGTTATCGAACTACTTCTCTAAGATCACGATGCAAAGTTATAGCAAAATTTATAGTATATAGGTAGATCTTTCTCTCGAGCAATAGCTCTTTAGAAATAGTGTAAAAATAATATTGACCAGCACACACAACTCACGCATAAACTCATATACAAAAACGTAGACGAAAAAAAAGCAAGTCAGAAATTGATAAGCCCGACATTATCGAGCGGCGCGACACCCGAGACGAGGCAATTTCGAGGCGCGAGAATACACAAGTTAATGTACAAATTTATTGTCGAGCCCGAATACGGATAATTCATCGCTCGTGTTATAGGCTTGTGCGATTGACGCTCAGTCGGTACGGTCCTCCCTCGCCGACACGAAAATCTTTTGTACGGTATGAGTGACTTTGACTGTAAAAAAATGGCAATTAGATAAGAAGTACATCTCTGAGTAATAGTTGTTCGTATAAAATAATTTATCTAACTCATGCATTGAAAGTGCTACATTTCGTGCCTGCCGAGAGTGGCGTAAGTGGCGTTTTACAGCCAAGTGTACTAAATACTCGGCGTATGCGCACATCGGGCCTTTACGCACAATTCTTGTATTTTATGCACGCTTCTCGTACTGTACGCACGTTGACTGTTCAGCGCCACAGTCAGCAGGCACGGAGTAGCACTTTACAGAAAATATTGTGCGATACTAATGCGGTGTAGCGAACATCATACGTCGACTGTGAAGTGCGTCGCACTCGTCGCACAGCGTGCGTATAAAGTTCATTTTACCGCACTTGTATAGCAAATGACTATTATAACCGAAGTACCATTGATTTGCTGGAACCAGGCTGGCTTGTTTTGCCACACGACTCCCATGTAGTAAGCAGGGATGCCGGATAGAGTGATGACTAGACCCATGCCCACCTCGAACGGCCTGACGTAGCATGGAACCAGTACCAAGAAGGCACATACGGCAACGAACGTTATCGGAATCCACAGAGATACCTGCAATGTTTAATCCGCGTTATTACCATGATGAAAATAATCCACGCAGACATAAGCCACGAAACTGACGCAGTTGGAGAAACTGCGTTCGTTTCGTGGCGCTTTCTATCAGGTAATTTTCCAAACTGCGGATTGTAAGACGGACGTGAAGTACGTACTTTGATCGGTCTATTCATTTCCGGACGCGTGTGTCTCAACCACAATATACCGGCGACCGAGAGCATTATGAAGAACGACTCCACGATGCTGCAGTAAGTGATGAGCACGCTGAGATCCGTCGTGCACAACATTATCAGAGAAAGTATGCACTGAAAATAATTTCATCGATCAGCAACGAATATCGGAGAGACGATATCGTTTTATCGAAAGAGACTCCGTACAACTTCTACATACCAGGAATACTAGAGCCGGCGTGGGGGTCAGTCTTTGGAGATTAATGTGACTAAGCATAGCCGGGAAATGACCGTTTCTAGCACCCACGAAGCACATCCTCGAAGACGTCATAATGTGAACACTCAAGCCTCCGAAAGCGGAGGCGGCTACTAACACCGGCATAATCCAAGCCATTACGCCGAGAGTTTGGTCCCCGAGAGTCTGGACATAAATAAAGTACGGTAAAGCAAAGAATAAGAGATGTTAGAGAATTTATTTTGAGAATTTATTTTAAGAATTTATTTTCGGAATGTATTTCGGGCATTTATTTTGGAAATTTATTTTGGGAATGTATGAAAGTTTGTCGCGAGTTAAAAAAAAAACAAATACGAACCACAGCAATAGCGTTTGAAGCTATCATGGCAGTCGGCGTGAGGACTGCCAAATAAGCGATGTTCGCCAGAACGTATATGAATGTGACGAGCGGCAATGATATGTAAATAGCGCGTGGTAAATTCCTGCGAAAAGCAAATTTTTATCGCCCAATGAATGTATGAAGTATCGCTAGGGCATTCAGACAAATAAAATGTAGTTCGATCTCACTTGTACGGTTCTTTAAGCTCCTCGGTCATGAAGTTCAGATAGTTCCAGCCCGAGTACGAGAATATACCCATGTAGAAGGCAACGGCTATTTTGCCAGGATCCGTCGTCGTGTCTTTGAAGGAATCTTCGAAATTCTCCGTGCCACCTGAGGGAACGAAGAGTCGGTGAAGGTGATTCTTTGCAAAACGGTATAATTTTTTTATTCGTCTACTAACCCGACATCAGCCAGGCCAATCCAGCTACTATTATTATCACCAGGGCGAGGATCTTAGCGAACATGAATACATTCTGCATCATCGAGGTCTCCTTCACGCCATAACAGTTGACGAATGTGAGAAAGCCTGCGAATCAAGACAAACGTTTTTTTTATGCATGAACTAACAGATTTTTATGACTCCGTCGAAAAACCAGTCTCTCGAACTGGAAGTGACGTATTTTTAGTTATTTATTTTATTATATTATTTATATTTTTAGTTATTTATTTTATTATATTATTTATATTTATATTATTTATTTTAATATATATATTTTTATTATTATTAAATTTATATTTAATGCAAAAAGAATTAATAGTAATTATACGATTTTTCTTAATACGTCACTATCGTACTCACAGATCGTAGCAGCGGCTATGAGCCGAACGCCCTCGACGGGTGTTGGACAGTTTGGGAAGAACGGCTGCAAAACATAGTCGGCGAAGGTCAGGGCCATTATAGCGTTGGTCGTAGGCCTGTAACATCCGTAAACAATAGTTATTACATATAGTATTTAAAAACAATAAAATGATTCAACGACGAAACGAAGCTGTGTGGTGACTCACACAAAAATGAGATTGGCTGCCCACAGATAAAGAAATGATGGCAAGGCACCAAAGGCTTCGTGAATATAGGCATAATCTCCACCGCTTCTCGGTATGCTAGTTCCTAATTCCGCGTAGCAGAGAGCTCCGATAGTAGACAAAAGCCCGCAGAGAACCCATATTATCAACGACAATCCGATACTGCCGACTTCCTCGATAACTCCCTTCGGCGAGATGAATATACCTGGAATAAATAATAAATCATTTGTATACTATAAAATTGTGTAGATTAACTCCTCGCTCCTCATCGATGCACCGAAAAAAATTACGTATGAAATTTAATTCACTGGACGGGAAGATTTCATCCAAACAATGGTGTATGAAATTTCATGTACAATTGTGACGAAAAATTAATGTTCAGTGTAATTAAAAATATTGGAAATTCTTTATTTTTATTAATTGACTTTAATTTTACTATAACAGTACTGTAATTGTAACACTTTACTTTAATTTCGATGATAAAGTATATTAATTTTTCACCACAATTGTACATTAAATTTAATATACCAGTTCACGAATAAAAATATCCACTACCAACACATTAAATTTAATACGTATATTTTTTACAGTGTTATCAATCGATCGCCAGGCTCGCTTCACGGATCAAATGGTCGACCCAAAACTCTTTCGTACCTGAGCCAAATATAATTCCGAGAATAATCGCGACTCCTTCCAACAGTCCCAGCTGCTTCTTCATCTGAACTTTTCCCTCGTTCATCGATCGATCTTTTGTGTCTCTCCCAGCCGGGTTCATGGGCTCCAGTTCCCTGGGTGTATCGTCCATCACGAGTTTTACCATATTATTTTTTTTTTACTGTAAAAGACAATTGCTCTGTACAGACAACAATAAAGACATAAGGATAGCAGCAGCTGCTATCGGCCTCCTGTTAGACAGCCGATACGACTGTGCGCAGAGTAAACACTAAGATCGGACACTTAGGTATGTCTCAGCGTTACCAGCTTATCAAACTCATCCGTGCCAACAGCAATTGGTGTCAATTGGGGTCAAACACGGAAACATTTGACTCCACGTTATCTCATCGAACCGAGTGACCCGTGCGATACTCAAGAATGGTCTCAAATTAAAATTACCGCATCCCATCTATCTTTGGCATTGTCTAATCGCCGAGTATTGAGACTTACGCAAAAACAAAAAATGTTAATATGAAAAAAATTGGGACTTTGTTTTTGTAATTCTACAGCTAGAGAAGCAATGTTACAAGGGTCCTCGGGGCTGAAAGTACAAATAAAATTGCGATTATTAAACTTTTCCAAGGTCACTCACCAAATGTATGTTGCAAAAAAAAGTCCTTTGGTTCGAGTAAAATGAACTGTTTAGCGGTCCGGGCTACGAGTACGCGGAGCAGGCTCGACGATTCGCCGAAGCTCCGTTTCGCCTCTCGTTCGTATTTCCGAATACAATCCTCGCGCAGCCAGTCTGCTGCTCCAACATTATCTGAGAACGGACGCGAGCGAGATTAGGATCGCGGGATAGAGCAGTCGATCGATTACAAACAATAGAACGTATTGTCGCTCGTGCGTGACACCAAAAGTGTTCTAATTATCAGTTTCGCGTGAATAATGTGAGGGAAAAAAAAAATTGTAACCTCCGGCAAAAAGCCGGCGTACGACGGTTATTGTGTCCTTACTTTCGCAGATAAATTTGTGTGACGATTCTTCTTCGGTTGTTGCGAGACGAACGGAAGAGTCTCGGTTCGCGGATCCACGCGTGGCTGTTGTCACATTCGAAGGTAAATAATAAGATTATTGCATCATAGACCGAGCGCGCACGTGTAGGTACGACGGATGGACAGACGTACGCAGACGTATATGGAGCTCTCTAACCCATGCGGCGGACGCGGGCGCCGAATTAGCCAGAATGCAACCGTAGCCGTGTCGACAAACTTGGATACGCGCGCATTCCACGGACGACGCGACGTCGGTACAGTCGACATAAGTAATTTCTAGATACCTGGGGCTGGTTTGAACGGGCGCGTTTCGATATCGGCTGCAAGAGTCGTGGGCGACTTGAAGACAGTAAATCGTTCGTTTTTAATTGATATTGACCTCGGTTCCACCGTACACTTAATCCCAGATTTATTACTCTATTATCTATGAGGGGACACAAAAAAACCTATAGATCTCGCGTTCCCACTTGTAAAAATGGACTGATAAATCCTGGATTATGCGTACGGTGGAAACGGAGATTTTGGACCGTCGGCGCAGATTACGAGTACCGATTACAAAACGTATATAACAAGCGTGTAATTGAAAAAATATATATATGAGTGTTTTTACATTGGGGCAATCAAGGAAAGTTGAGATGTTTGATCTTCAAAGGGCAATCAAGGAAAGTTGAGATGTTTGATCTTCAAAGGGCAATCAAGGAAAGTTGAGATGTTTGATCTATTCTGTTGTTCGCATTTTATAACTGATTTCATAACTGTCGACTTGAAGACTGTACATCGTTCGGATGTAATTAATATTGATCACAGTTCCACCCTACACTTAATCCTCGATTTATCGATCCATTCTCTATGAGTCGACACGAACGAAATACAGATCTCGCGTTCCCTCGTGTAAAAATAGATTGATAAATCCGACATTAAGCGCACGTTGAGATTTCGGAACGCCGATGCAGATTACGAGTATCGATTACCAAAACGTATATAACAAGCGTACAATTTTGGTACAATTGAAAAAAAGATGTGCGTGTGTCTTTACACTGTTCATCTTTCAGACACGTTGTTTAATCCCTCTCCCATAGTAGAGAAACAAAAAATCCTATGAAACGCGATCGAGCGAGATGTTTGATCTATTCTGTTGTTTGAATTGCATGACTTACATTTATAACTGGCTGCAGATCGGTTATTTCTAATTAATATTGACCTCCGTTCCACCAAACACTTAATCCCAGATTTCTCAATCTATTCTCTTATGAGTGGACATGAATAAAACCCGTACATCTAGGGTTCCTGCTTATAGAAATGGATTGATAAATCCGGGATTAATTCCAGATTTATGAATCCATTTCTATAAATGGAGGGCGGATGGTATAATAGAACATCGTTCCATTTCGTCTCTGAACGTCGATACAAACTACGAGTTGCGATTACAAAGTGTCTGTAACAACTATATAATTCAAAACATATATATATATTAGTGTTTTTACATTATTTATCGTTGGTACATTATTTCATCCCTAGCACACAATATGGAGACAAAAATTTCTTTGAAGGACGATCAAGATTTCATCAAATATTTGATCTATTCTACTGTACCAATTTTATAACTGATATTCGTAACTGATTCATAAATAATTTCATAAGTGGCGACTTGAAGGCTGTAAATTGTTCATTCTTAATTCATTTTAACACAGTTTCACTGTACACTTAATCCTAGATTTAATAATCTATGCTTTATGATTCAACACAAAAAAATCCACAGATCTCGCGTTCGTATTTGTGAACATAGATTGATAAATCCATGATTAATCATGCAGTGTTTATAACAAGCATATAATTATTACAATATATATGTAAGAGTGTCTTTATGTCGTTTATCATTCTGACAAGCTATTTCATCTCTCTCCCATAATAGGGAGACAAATAACCCTTAGAAAGGCGATCAAGCGAAGATGAGACGTTTGATCTGTTCTGTGCTTCCAATTTCATAACCGATGCAAGACTCTTTATCACCGGCGTGGCGATGCTCTTTGGTTGATCCGACTTAACTTTTACAGTAGGCGTAAAAAATACATCGGTCATGCTGCTCTGTGTACTGTTTGCGCACGGAGAACTATCTACCATCAATTCCGATGTTAGAATACTGGATTCCGTCTCAGATTCGTCGCTGTGCAAACTATAAAATACAAAACATAATAAATGTAAGACAAATAGAATCCAAAAAAAGTTGGTTTTTATTTAGCTATTATACAGATCAAGTTCTTTTTTCTACAAAATTATTACTTACAAATGTACGCAAACACGCATAAACTACCCATCCAGCAATAGAAATCATAGCAGCGTAGTGTATGAAATAAAAGTATTAAAAATCTTACCGCTCGGAATGATCGGACACGGGCTTGTAGCCCCAGCAGGAAAGCAGCGTCTGCACATCCTCGCAGTCCTGTGTCACTTCGTCGCAAAAAGTTTTCACCATGCTCAAGTCTTTTTCCGTGTCGGATAGATACTTCGCCCGAGGCTCCCGATCGGCGATCAGTTGGTCCTAATTTATTACACGGTTATACACGAGTTTTAACTGCCAGCGTTTTCCAGTTGTTTTATTTTTTTTTACCTGAAGATATTTGATGTCACCGAGGAAGCGTTCGACATACGGTTCGGTTTCCTCGAAATTATCGCCGCAACCACTGATGAGACGGTGTGGCGTGTCCCATGTTTTTTCCAAAGTCTTGATGTCGGCGTCAATCTTCCGGCAGAGATTTCTAAGCTCGACAAAGTATTCGTTCATCGTCGAGTGGGGTTTATAGGATCGTACGAGCCTCGAAGAAGCGTGGAAGGATATCGGAGCTTGTTTACACTCAAGACAGTTTGAAAAATAACGAACTCAGCGTTCGCGTGAATCCGTGGGTCGTCGGTGCAGAGAGGAGATTCGCGCTGATTGGACAGTTAGGCGTAGGTGGCGCCGCCGTGTCTCGGATTTTCAAATTAACTTTATTCAATGGTGCTAATGTTTTTAAGAAAAAAATTATTTCGGGCCGTTAGTGAAATTACTGAATTTGCTTCTTCGGCTCGAATTCGCTCGTTCCTCAAAAAAGTTAGCACCCTTGAGAAAAGTTCATTAGTTTTCATTACCGACCGCGATGTTTCACTTCCATTGAAACCCAAATTGGTCGCAAGAGCGACACGGAAGAGGAGCGAAGAACGTAAGTGAGTAGTTAAGATACGTGCTCGATCGAGATCGAGCTAAAACCACGATATCAGATGATCTTGTTTATACATCGATAGTGGAAGAAAATGTGTGCTTATTTACACTCAAGCCTGTTGGAAAAATAGCAAACTCCGCGTCGTTAGTTGTCCTTGCAGAGAGGAGACCCTTTCTGATTCGACAGTTGAGCGCACGGTGGCGCCACCATATCTCTTCCCGTCGGGAGTTCGATGTTCCTCGATCGTTAAAGAAGGAAAGGACGAACGACGTCTGCTGTTCACGTAAAGGGTCGAGCCAAGTGCCGCCAAGTGCATAACGATAATAACACAGTCGGTGTAAATTATACACAGTATAGACTCAGTGGTAAACGACCCGGCGAGGGTGACGGTCGTAAATAACGAGGTTTAAAGTAATTACGTGTGTGTAAACCGTCGAGGAGTTCGAGAGGAGATGAAAAGTTTGCCATGCGCACAGATTAAACGCAAATTGTTCGCAACGACACGGGAGAGGAGTTAAGAACGTAAGTGTAGTTAAGATACGTGCTATATCGAGATCGAGCTAAAACCACCGTGATATCAGATGGCCTTGGTTATATATCGAGAGCACGCGAAACAGAGAGAGTTTGTGCCCCTTTCCCTCGCTATAAAAGCGTCGAGATTCGCGCGAAACAAACGCAGTCGGGTGGACGCGGTTGCCCGGCGTTGTCGTGGTTTGGTTAAGAAGCGCGCGAATGCGATAACCTCCGATACGACCTTTCTTTTTTGTAATTAAAAAGAAAACGTCAATGAAACACAATCGTGTGGAATAAAAAAAAAATGGTTGACGCGAGATTCGTGCTTCTTTCAAATTTGTACGTGAAACTTAGACTAGTCGTGGGATAATCGATAATATTGTCGTCGCTTCGTGTTTACGTCACCGAACCACCTGGGTTGAGGGTAAACTGTAGCAGGTTGTTTTTTTTTGTTTGCTACTGTGAAGCTTTGGTGTTTCATCAAGCTTGATCCCGTTTTAATGAGCAAAAAATTAAGATACATTTAGTTTTTGTTGAAAGCTGTAAGCACGAAGACTGCTGCCAAGTTCTGTAGTTGATGTTGATAGTTTGTGGTAACTCAGAATTCACTGCGAGAGGTTCTGTTGCACACCCAGAAGTCAGCGACACACTAATAACTTAAAGGGCAATAAAATTTTAAGCCCCAAACTACTTCTCTGCACTGTGAATTACCACAACAGCAAGAAATACAATTTGAATATGCAAATTTTTCTAGAAGACCTAACAAAAACTAAAAATATTTCACACGCACGTGATTACCGCACATCGAGCAACAAGCAAAAATAATTCGCATTGGAGTAGACAAATTATACTGAATTTGCACCTTCACCAGATAATAAGTTACATTAAATACATATCGATAACACAGCAGTTTCTGGACAATTTTTCAGGAGAGCAAAAATAAAAAATGCTAAAACTCACTACGGTCTCTCACTGACCGCTCAGTGTGTACATCGACCTCATCTGCCTTTAACAATTTCTGGATACAAAAATAAAAATAAAAACCGGTGAAATCCGCTGCTGAAACGATGAAATGTCCAAAAGAAAATCTAGGAGCATGTGAGTCGATCTTCGAAAGATTAGCTGTCCTTCACACTCTACCCCTCAGATCTGCACATTTGTGAATATATGAAAGTCACGAAGAATTTTTTTCAATAACAATAATAATAATGACCATAAATTGTAACTAGCTCTTCGACCGAGAAAATTACATTACCTCAGCGACAACCGAGAATGACTGTGCACCAGAGAAATGAGGAGAGCCGCGAGACGAGTTACCCGGTGGTCAGTCCTCGGAGCAAGAATCACTGGCCGACGATGGACAATGGCTCGTCGAGTTGGGACCGCAACAGCAGAGCGACGTCGTCGTCGTGGCCGGGCGACATGGAGGAGGCGGCGACGCGGAAGGTGCTTCAGCTGTGGGACGCCATAGAGAGAAACCTGTTCGACGAGGATGAGCAATCGTCCGCCCTCGAGGCCGTCGCGGAGGAGTGCAATCAGTGGAAGACTCAATTGGTACACTTGAGAGTGGTAGGAAAAAGCGCGCCACCTGTCGGGACGCAGGAAACTAGCGAGGCGCCGCGGAGCACGGGTCGAAGATCGCGAGCGGGTGAGGATCGATTCGGCGAGGAGATAATAATGCAGGACAGCCTGGAGCGAGTGCACGATCCGAGCAACGACTCGTCGGCTAGGCAGGCGCGTCTGGCCGAGGACCGGAACGAAGTGTTCGATCAGATACTCGACTTCGTGTGCTCGGAGTTCTCGAAACCGAAGGAAAACGAAAGCGCGGCCGAGGCGCTGGGCCGGGATCTCAGCGAGATTCTGCGCGTGACGCCAGCGCCATCTTACAGCGGTCGGAGAACGACGAAAGGCCGAAAGAAACGGGACAACGGGGACAGTAGGAAAAGTAGCGCGAATGATAATCGGGCAAAGATCGTCGCGAGTGCCAGCAGAGCTGGGAACGACAAAAATCGATCGGTCTCGGCGGCGAGCCGAGGAACCGGCAAAAATGGACTGGACGACGATAAAAACGAGAACGACGCGCCGCAAGTGGCGAGGAACAAGCTCGGGACGGTTTTCAACGAGAAGATCGTCGTCAGTCCGGTACCCTTCGTCGTGTCAAGCCGGGAAAGTTTCACGACTCTGAGGACGACGCCGATAAGCTTTCGTGCTCAAACTTTCGAGATTTCAACGCCCCAAGGTGAGATCGCGGTGTTTAACGTTAGGGGGGGGGGGGGGGGGTATAGTTCGAAAGTTCGCACAGTGGCGTGACCGGCGCTGTGTCGTTTGTAACGGGTATGATGTTTCACAGCTACAGGACTAGGGAGGTACATGAATTCGGCCTCGAAGACTAATTCGGCACAGAGGTTCTCGGGACTGCGGATACCTCAGAGTCACTCGGCATGGCAGACACCTGTTTGCCCTACCGTTTGGCCCAAAAACATACGCCTCGCCCCGATCGATCCGTCCAGACTTCCCAGCAGCAAAAATCGGTAATGATGAA